>VRLP01001563.1:0-122697 GCA_009660295.1 Lophius piscatorius | reverse complement strand
CCTCAACTCACTTTTGAATCCCACATCAAACACATCTGCAAGATCTCCTTTCACCATCTCAGAAATATTTCCAAACTCCGTTCTTCACTCACCTTAAGTGATGCTGAAAAGCTGGTCCACGCGTTTGTCTCCTCCAGACTGGATTACTGTAACACACTTCTCATCGGGATCCCTGATAAAAGTCTTCAAAGACTTCAGTATGTTCAAAACAGTGCTGCAAGGATCCTGATGAGAGTTCGTAAACACGAACACATCACCCCTGTTCTTCATTCCCTTCATTGGCTTCCCATCTCCACCAGGATTGATTATAAGATCTCTCTCCTCACTCACTAGTGCATCCATGGTAACGCACCCCCCTACCTAAAAGAACTACTCACCCCACTGACCTCAACACGATCCCTCCGTTCTACCCACTCATACCGCGTCCTCCTTCCCCGGACTAAACTCAGCACCATGGGTGATCAGGCCTTCTGTTCTGCTGCCCTTCGTCTGTGGAATGCCCTCCCTCACCATCTTGGGGCTCCACAGATGACAGTCTTTTAAAAAGGACTTATAAACCTATAACTTTTAATTAACATTGCTTTTTGGTCATTTTTATATAATTATTAGTATATTTTTTATTAATGCTTTTACCTTGTAGCACTTTGAGATTTGATCCAAATGTAAAGTGTGTAATAAATTAAATGCATTATTATTATTATTATTATAATAAAGTGAGGAAAATACAATTAATAAAGGTCACTTAAGATGAGAGTTTATTCATTCATATTGTAATGGAGATTTGGGTTTTATTTCTCAGTCCACAGAACGTTTCTGGGGCTCCACTGCCAAAAAGCTTTGCAGCTACCATGTGAACAGGTTAAGCAGATGGGGACTGGTTTATAAAATTACCTAAAGTAAACAAATTGACTTAAAGAATAGTATGGTGTAATCCATATATAAAACTCCAGAGATCAAAAATCTATTTAAATGGATATTTACATCTTTTTTTATTATGAAATCTTTGAACCTCTATACCTCAAGATACAGTATTTAAAATTAAGAGGCATTTTGCAACCAAAAATCATGTCATTGCCAACTACAGCATCAAGTATCCTGTCAAGTAGATGGACATATTTAGAAATTTTGATTCATTATTTATTCCGTAGTCAAAACTTTGATATTAGAGAACAGATATTTTGCCAGATCGTGGTAGTGTTTTATTGCTAATGGTAGCTAACTGCTTTGCATACTCATACAGCTAACTGTTAGCGCAAATGATGGTTGATGGTAAACTGTCATTATATTGTAGTACTTTGAGATTTGATCCAAATGTAAAGTGCATTATAAATTAAATGTATTATTATTATTATTATTAGTGATTCAGTCTGATTGGGGGATAAAATCAGGAGGTTATGTTTGGTTACAGGACCAAACATAGGACAGTCCATGCACTGAAGTTACCAAGTTAGATTAGATTAAAAATAACCCTTTATGTCTAAGTAAAAATCAGAAAAATAGATTTCTTTAGTTGTTAATACAGGCTATTCATGGAGATACCACTAAATTTCACCCACCCCACCTTGAAATGTCATCTAGACGAGACGGAGACCATGCTTAAACCGTCTACACAAGTCCTGCAGCACGTTCTATTGGGATAAAAGTTGATCTAGACTCTAGATCACATCAGAAATAAGTGTTTTATGGACACATAGACTATCTTCACAGCGTCATATTTTGTTCTAATACATCCAACTGACGTGTGATAATTTTGATTTCTCATAGTAATTTTTGCAAGAGCTTTAAGGAACTTGGCAGGAAACCCCTACATGATGTTCATAGCATCTTTAGTTTCAGATGGCGTTTCTCTCCGGTCATCATATCCTTGTGTAGCTTAACTTCCTTTAATTGTAACCCTTAAATTCAAAGTCTTTGGCTACAGGTGAATAAGTAAAATAATTCACTTGTCACCTAAAATACTTTTACACATTATGGAAAACTACTATTTAGTGTAACCATCAAGCCACGCTGAGATACATCGGATAAATTAGGAAAATTCAAAACATAAACGAGGTGAGGGATATGCAGTTTGAGGTGGAATCCTCATCTCCATGGAGAGTTGGTGCCGAGAACAGAACAGTGAGACTTAACTTATGTCGGTACCAGCGGCCTGGTGAGTCTTGTTCATCCAGGAGCTGCTCCAATTGTCATAGGGCCTCCAGTAGCTTGTAGTGATCCAGAAAAAGTTCAGTGAGTCCAGCTGGTTCCTGGGTACTTAATATCTTTGATACAATTCTGTTTGTTTTCATACTTAAATGTGAAATATAGTATTTCACACATTTAAAAGTATTTCAGGAGGCTGCCACTCCTGCATCTGCTGCACCTCCAGCTCACACGTTTGCCTGATTTTCTAATCATTCCTCCTCACTGGTTAGGGTCTGAAGGGCTACTTTGCTGCACTTACAGAAAATAAACTCCAAGTTTAATGGTTTTTATGTAGAGACAATGTCATTTTTAGATATTCAGCCTTTCCTGCTTCTTTTATTAGTGACAATAGCTTCCTGTGATCGGTCCCCAAGACCGGCCCATCCATACAAAGTGCTTTCACAATGATGGTGACTGAGACCAAAAACTTTCTGGCTGTTTGACACAAACCTCAGTCTTTGTGACGTTTCACACCTGAAATTAGGTCTGGATCAAATGAGGTAGATGGGAAATCAAGCTAAGAAACAATCCATCAGTGTCCCGATCATCTTTTCTGTACCACCAAGACAGCAGGCGACTACTGAACAAACTCTGGTTTAATAATACATTACATTCAAGGCAAATGATACATCCTCACCAATACATATCCAGCAATGCAATCATTGGTGTTCTAAATAAATAGAATTTTGAAATCTTGAAGTCAGTGCACGACATTGAGAAAGAACACTTAACAGTCAATGTGTAACATAGTCTGCACACATTCTGCATCTCTGCACGATACACACCTCCAACTAGTTCTGCTAATAATACCAACATAAAAATAGATCTCAAAATAAGTTGTGTATTCTGACCGTCTTCATAGAAATATTGGGCTTTCCGGTTCTATTTACATCAATATAGACTTTGATGGATTTTTCTCAAATGACAGAGATTGCACAGTAATTAGTTAATTAGTATTAGTAAAGAATCCAAGTTCACCATTTTCCAAAAAAATACTTTTCACAAGTTGTAAACAGTCTTCAAGATGCGGTATGAAATTGCACATTGTCGTCATGCCACAGAGGGGGCTGTTTCAAGGCTTTGGTACACAATGTCCTGATTGGAAGAAAGAGCTCTGCTAAAGGCCCTTGGATTCCCTCCCCCCGCCGACCTTATGCCATCGCCATGGCAGCAGGGTTAGGGAGGGTTGAGGCCATAGTGAGGTACATCCACACCACTGCCCGTTCCTGGGATCAAACTAGTGAATCAGAGAGGCGGGTGACTACAGTACACTTCAGGAGAGGGGAAGACTCTTGGCACTTGAATCACAGGTGCAGGTCTGCGCTGTATGACCAATTATCTGCAGCTGTGGAGGTGAGGAAGGTGGAGGTAAAGGGTCACACTAATGGAGGTTGGGTATTGTATCAAAACTTTTCCAAATTCCCTACCGATACGAACATGAATTTGGTCTGTGCCGCTACTGCAAAGCTAAACCAGCCTAATACTGACCCAGAGAACACGCCAACGTTTGGCTTTATGAGCAGCTTCTTCTCTTCACTTTAGAACCCAAACTAACCCGTTATGCTTTTACTTTCAGAGGCAACATTGGACAAGACTGCAGCCAACATTCATGATGTCGTCAGATCAGTAAGCACGTTCAATTCCATGGGAAAACATTGGTCTATTTTAAGACAACCAAAAATCCAGGATGTCCAAACCAGAGGCCTGAGGCCTGTAACTACTGAAAATATGCAAAAATGTTAAGACCTGAAAATTCCTTGAACAAGAAAAATGTTCAACCTTCTAGACTCATTGACTGAAATATTTTATCGTTTGCGTACTACCATCTTTTGTTTGAGATGACAAAATTTAATAATAGGTCAATCTTTTTTTCCCCAGAGAGGAGACTCACCTGGACCAGATTTACCACCAATCGGGCTACGTTTCAAATCACCCTGCTGAACCCTCTTAATTAGAGTCTACAGGTGGCCGCTGGAATCCTGGTGGTGGGCCTGAAAGTACAGGCAGCAGTAGATTTGTAGAACAGCATCAGCAGGTAAGACAGAGGGAGAGCTTGTAGCTTATATAGACTGGCAATTAATTAAAAACAGGTGTGTTAATGGCCAATGAGGAGAATTACGCAGCAGTGCAGCTCAAGTTCTCTGCCTGAACTAGTTCCCGGGCTTTGCTCAATTTAATACATTGCAATATTCAGACGAAGAGTTCCTCTCTTTTTCTCATCTCTGTCTTGTCTGTAGATATTTGTTGTGTCCTACTTGAAAGATGGCTACACTGCCCCCAATGGCTTCCTGTGGTACTGCTCGGTTTCATCAGTATCTCTAAGCCACATCCGGCCCGCACAACAATTTTATCTGGCCCGCGAGACAATATCAAATTTTTATAATAACTGGCCAGCTGATATTCAGCACAAACACCAGATAAACTACAAATCCCAGAATGCCCCGCGATAGCTGGTGTGTCAATCAAGTGCCCCAGCCTATTCTCTCCGCTCCTCTGTTGTCAGATATCAGTGTTTATCCAGTCACTCTATTAAACTTGAGGCTAATCCTTAGAAGCGATTCACTCATTTTGTTAAAACGATAAAGGGAGTAAGTTGCACCCGCATGTTAGTATGCATGCATGTTAGAATGCACCTTTTAATTAAGGTGCAGAAGGTGTGTTCACATCCTCCAGCTGTTCAACGTGTGTCAGTGTTGTTGACTTAAAAACAAGAAAGCACATGTAGTTCCTTACATTTAATGTGAAATGCACCAGTAGGTTATTCATACACCTCATCATTTTCTAAGGAGCAGCTGTTCCTGACTGCAGGAACAGATACGAGGAGCATTAGTCTACTTTAACTGTATGGCAGTGTATGGACGAAAGTCTCCATTCTTAGCTTTAACCTGGATAGCTGGACTAAAATTAACTGTTCATTTTAGCATACCAACACAGCATTAGCTCTTCAGATCTAACTTTCTGTCTGTCTGTCTCAGATCAACAAAAATCCTGTTGCACTTCAAGACCCTGAAACCTTTCTTACTCCTGGGTGCTTCACAGGGGCTCCCCACTGTGCATCAGTGGGTCAAATGCAGAGAATATATTTAATGATGTTGTACTGTGCATGACTGTGTGCTAAAATATACATTAACATTATTATTATTGTTACTATCACCACCAACAAATCAGGATGTCTCAACAGAAATGGTTCATGTAAGGATGATACCAAAAATTGAGGCATGATTTCTTATTTCTTCATTGTTTTCTGGATTCTTTTCCAAAATATATCAACAGCTAAAAAATAAAGTAACTTCATTTGACTCAAACTGCTGACACATTTTACAACGCTGAAGAACCTCCGTTTGAAGTTGATGTATGTTTCCCCTTTGAAATTAATTTAATTAGCTCTAATCTATAATTTTTAGACTATTTTTCCAAGGTTTGTTGATGGAGTAAAATGTAATATTGAGACTAATGAGTGTAGACAGAAAGGAGATAAGGAATAAGGAAGTATCATAATATAACATGGTCCTGCTAACTAAGAGTCTTAAAATAAAGAGGAGGGCCTTGTGTGCTTTTAGTCTTCACTGTTGTGCTCTGTGGATGTTTCCTGTGGTTGGAACATGGATTGAACGTGCTCCAACTGACTCAGATGCCCAGGAAAGGTGGCTGCAGTTCATTCTCTCTCCCCTTCAGTTTCATTTGTTGGCATCTCGTGGCGCCTCTGGTCCCTAATTTCGCTAAGGCCTTCACTGGCACCAATGTAGGAAACCCTCATATAAAAGTGCAACTAAGTACCTTGGGCTGTTACTGATAAAGGCAACATTTGGGAGCTAATGAACTCTCAGACCAAAGGAAAGGGTTAAAAACACACATGCTTATTGTAGAAAACACTCATGAAAAGGTAGTTGGCACAGTCCATTTGGTCACTCATGAAAACCTCTTCCGGGTTAAATCTTCTGTTGTATGTAAAACCTGCCATCACACTCTCAGGTTTCCTCCACGGGCAGTGTATGGAGGGACACAAATCAAACACTGATTTCACTTCAGCATTCCTTACAGGCATCGAACATGTTCTGGTTCACACTAGAAAACCTTCAGAGTTCCTATTATTGAGAGTGTGTGTGAGGGTGTGGGACTGCGGAGACTCAAGAATGCGTTCACAGTGTGATCAAACTCACAAGCATGCAGACAAATCCACATGTCTGAACAGACACCATGGGCATTCCATGTGATTAAATGTAAACAGGTTGAGGCTGAGCTCCAGAGTCAGGCCGCCTCGGCTTTGCTCCTGTACCACTCCGGGGCCTTCATCTGGACAGGGAGGACTCCCTAGACCTTCTACGGATATGTGGAGACCAGGAAACACTGTCTCTGAAGGATAAAAGGGAGAATCGAGAGCCCCGGAAGGCCGGACACTCCTCCTCCTCCTCCTCCTCCAAAGTCACTTGTTGTCCATCAGAGACTGGATCTTGTGCACCAGCTCACGGGCAATCTTCAAGAGGTGTTGGACGTCATGACGCTCAGCCATCTCTGTGGAGCAGACACAGGTTAGAGAGGCAACTGTAGGAACTGACACGTGACGTAACTGTGCAAAGAAGCCACTACACAATTGCTGCCTCTAATTTTAATTAGAAAAATTTTGTGGAGTTTAACCAAATTGTCCATCTACCCATTCACCGCGTATTCAGGGTTGAGTCATGGTAGCAACAGGCCAAGCTATTCCGGATGCCCAGCAATGCTCTCTCTATATATTTGCCTAAACTTTATTCAGATAGTTAAATGGTATATGTGGATGAGAACTGCTGCTTTTATTTCCTGGTATTTACATCTAAACGTGTTAAACAACTCAAGACATAGTACCTTTTGTTTGTACCCAACCATTTCTCTATTGAGCAAAAATATTGGATCATGTGACTGACAAGTGTTTCTCTTTGCCTAGGAGTTATCTTTTAAATTGATTGTTTAAAGATTAAATATTTCTGAATGTCTACTCTTGGTTTTACACACAAAAATTGGGTATAGCCAATACAAAAATTTGGAGTATCCTTAAAAAGATGTGATGTAGTCCTACTGACTTCTGGGTCTGACCCCTCCCAGAAATTTCCAAAGGCAAGTTCCCTGAGGGCCCCTATCACATGCCCGAACTACCTCATCTGGTTCATTTGATGCAAAGGAGGAGCGGCTCTACTCCCAGCTTCCTCTGGATGTCCAAGCTCTGCTTATCAAGAAGATTCAGCCAAGCCAGCCCAACAAGGGGAGCTTGTATCAGACATTTGTATCCTTGACTTCCTTCATGACCAAAGCACAATGACATAGGTGAAGGTTGGAACGTACTGTAGATCGACCAGTAAATTGAGAGCTTTAACTTACAACTCAACTCTCTCTTTAACACAACAGACCAATACATCAACTGCATTACAGCCGAGGCTGCTCCAAACCACTTGTACATCTCAAGGTTTATTTTCCCGGAGTTTAATTGTTATACAGTAAGTTTTCACCACTATATCTAATCATTGGTTTTTACCATATTAAACTTTGAAACTGCAAGTTATCCAGAACAAACCAGTGACCAATTTGGATGAACTATTTGGGTACCAAGTTCAACATCTTCTGGGTATTATCACACGTGCTAACGCTCCTCCCCCATGATGGAACAGAAAAAGTCTCAATTTTAAACATGCTTTTCCAGAGTCCGTTTACATACTTTTTTATTTGATTGTCACATATTTTAAGTAACTTAGTGTCTTGTTCTGGAGTGATGGGAAAATGGACCATGAGATGGACAGTTGGTTTGGTGCACCATCAGCGGTAATGTGGTGGTTAGATAAGTCCATTTTGGTGAATAGGGAGTTGAGTGGTAAAGAAAAGTTCTAATTTACTGGTCCATTTACATTCCAACCCTCACATATGGTCATCGACTCTGGGTAGTGATAAAAAGAATGAGGTCATTGATACAAGCAGCTAAAATTAACTTACTTCCTAGGGTGGCAGGCTGGGCTGAGCTTTAGAGATCTGGTGTGGGGCTTGGATAGCTGGAGCGAGTTTGGAGCGGAACAGCTTCTCCTTCACGTTGAAAGGATGGATCAGGCATCAGATCAGGATGGCTCGTTTGGAGTTTTTTCAGGCACATCCAACTGGGAGGAGATCCCGGGGTGGACCCAGAGATCGTTGGAGGTAATATATATCTCATCCTGCCTCACTCAGATCTCCCAGGATTAGCTGGAGAGTGTTGCTGGGAGAGGGACATCTGAAATCCCCTTCTTAGACTGTTGACCCGACCCGAGATAAGTAGGAGAAAATGTATGGATAGATGGATATTTTGTTTCTAGTCAATAAACAAGAATTATTGCACAAAGTAAGATAAAGTGAGGTTACGTCTTGTGCAGGAGTGTGTATCATTACACTGCGATAGTAGATTTGGTCAATATTATTAATCTTTTATTCTTTCCTGTATAAACGAACTATAATTTTGGTACACAATGAAACACAGTGGTTAAGTAGCTTGTCTGCCATCAACAGACAAGATGGTTAAAGATAAGCCGTGCATACCGTGTGAACACACTGAATGTGAATGTTTCATACCATTGAAGAACTTGATGATGTCAGTGAAGTCCATGTTGTTGTCAATGATGATCTCACGGTATACTGTGACGAGAGCCAAAGCCAGAAAGAGGACGAACTGCCGAGAGGAAATCCGGGGAGCCACCCAGATCACCTCCCACACTGCAAACACATCTTCGTACAGGAGCTCTGCACACACACAAATACATGCAGTATTGAGTCAGCATGGAGCCCATTGACAGAACTAGCTTCGATCAATCTTTCTGAAAAGTTGAAATATGTTCCTGTGGTTCTGTTCATTGTCATAGAATGATTAATTTATGCATACTCCACACAAAATAAAAATGTAGCTATTAAAGTTCAAAGGTGTCATATCTGTCGGTTTAGAAACACTTTAGGCTGATCTCTTCATCCATGGTGGTGCTGCGATTAAAGGGTGTGATACAGGTCGGAAATAATAAATACAAATAAAAATGTCTTCAGAAGTACACTTAGTCAACTAAAATACACTAGCATTTGTGCCACAAACAAAGATATTAACATACAAATAATTCTAGCATTAGCTTCTTAGCATTAGCATCAATTAACTTGCTCTATTAAATGTAGAAATTTCTCTCGACTGAACGGAAACTAACGAAAATATTAAAAAATGGTATGGACAAAGAAACAATAA
Organism: Lophius piscatorius; assembly: GCA_009660295.1. Classification (NCBI taxonomy): domain Eukaryota; kingdom Metazoa; phylum Chordata; class Actinopteri; order Lophiiformes; family Lophiidae; genus Lophius; species Lophius piscatorius. The sequence goes on along the minus strand of VRLP01001563.1, from coordinate 113,297 downwards.
TGGTTGGTTGAGCTACCTTCTTATCTCCTTACTCCTATGCCGCTCAATTGCTGAGCGTCCACAACATAAGAAAACAGAACTGATTGCATATTGCCCAACTCAATGCCTGACCATAATTGAGGTATAACAGGTCTACCTAGGAACGAAAATTGGGACACCATTGTCTTGATCATCTGCTGGGGCATCCTGTGAGTTGTTATGATGGGATTCCAGGTGTGAATGATGGTGATACTGTCCGGTGATTGATGTGAAGGCTGGATTGTATGTGGAAGAAAGATGGTAGCCTAGACCCTCACTCCTGTTTAGAGAGGGCTGTTCCAGTTTAATGTCAATGATTTCCTTCACTCCTTCAAACTACCTATCTGCTCTATCCAGAATGTGAACGTCAAAGGTTTCAAATGAGTGTCCCTTCTCCTTGACATGCAGTTGGACGTCTTAGTCATGTCCTGATGAGCTGGTTCTGCTGTGTTGGTACATGTTCTTGTTTGGTTTCACATACAGATGTTTACACTCCTTACTCGGTGGGTGTTGTTGGGTTTTAAGAGAACTGGGATGTTATGTTTGGAGAAGATCCTCAGTAGTTTAACTCCAGTCACGCACAGAGTGACTGGAGTGAAAACCCATTTCGGGTAGCCACATGTTTTCAGTGCCTTCTCCATATGCGTGTGCTTCTTTTCTTGTCCCACTACTTTCGTAGGTCCGTTCTCAACTTGGTGGTGTGGGATTCTGAAAAGTTATATTATTAAAATATCTCAGAGCATTATCTGATGATTAAGAAGCAGCTTTGCAGACAGTGTCTGGTCTGATGAGTCAATTGGAGGAAAAATTCAGACATGTTCTGATTTGCATATTTATGCCTCCAAGCCAGCGAGTCGGACTTCTTACCCAATTTAAGTATGACAATATTTTGAGAACATTCGACCGCTTAAGACCTCTAATTGTTAGCTTTACCATGACAAAAGTGGGAGACTCCAGCATTCCTAAGGGAAATTTCTACATATTTTCCTCCTTCCAAACTGCTGTACATGAGCAACTAGAGACTGAATCGATAAAAAGGGAAAACTATGAAGAGTTTCCCACTACTAACTGTGATCGGGAGACTTTCAGCTCCACCGTACTCAACATGAAATCATGCAGCACGGAAGCAGACACACTTAGAGAGTGTTCAATGTATTGATCACCTCTCTTGAAGTCCAGCAGGAACCATCGGTAACAGAAGTAGAAGTGAGTGTAGTCTCCGTTCTGCTGCATCAGTTCAAACAACTCAGAGTCCAGAATCTGACATTAGACAGACAGAAGAGAGATATAATGTTCATCTGCTGTGGTACAAACTTACTATCACACACACACACACACATACTAAGAGATATAATCACCTGAATCAGTGACCTCATGTTGGCAAAGTGTGTGTCCATGGCGCCGCCATTAGGGAAGTTCTGACACATTCTCTTCATCAGCTGTGTGAAGCAGCTATATGCCAGGCATTCTGACACACATACACACGCACACACACAGAGACACAGCCACACACAAAGACAGGAGGAACACATGGTCAAATGTTTTAGCTAAAACTGTTGATTTGAGTTATTAATTATTTTTATTTTTAATCGGGCATATCAGCTTCCATTGAGTGACGACTTCTCACCATCATCCATGATGACCATGAGCGGAGCGAGCAGGTCACACATGCCCTGAACGTAGCCCATCTCTAAATGCTCCCATACATAGCTGAAGACGAGAGACACACACACACACACACACACACACAAGAGCAAAAACTTACATAGGTGTTAGGTTCTTATGAGCACCTGAAATGTTGCCGCTGCCATTTTTAGTCAAAATAGGGGACAACTTATTTATTATTCTGGTATACCAGTATTCTGCTTAATGTAAAACCAGTTCTAGAAGTCAGATTAAATCAAATCAATGAGCTGAAAGAATCAATCAAACATCAGTAACATTAGACGTGATTTGAATAAATCTAAACATATAGCAGGATGTTACTAGTATCTACCTGCACATGATGTTTCGCAGTTTCTCCAGGTTGGCGGTGGTGAAGTAAAAATAATTGCGGTCGCAGCGCTGCACATCCTTGTCTATTCTGTGGAGGTTGAGGGCGACTGTGTCCAATAGCTCGATCTACATAAACGAAACATTACTATCAACATGATCAATATTTAATTATATATTAATCAACTACTATATTCTTAACCTCTTTCTCTGTTAAACTCTATAGACACACACATTATTGTACATACTGTGTAGGAGGAGAGTGAAGGCGAAGTCCCCTCTGTAGCCGCTCCACTGGTCACCATTTTTTCAAGCTGACTGCACAGCCTGTCCTCAGTGAGAGAGTCCTGACGCCATCCCAGCCCACCCACAGTCCTGCCTTCCTCCCCAACCCCCCCTTCATCCTCCGTGCTTTGACAGTCATCTATGCTGGACAGGATCTGGGAGTGAGCTGAGGTCACCGAGTAGTTTCTAGAGGATGGGAGACCCGAATCAGGGGAATCAAACTCCACCAGAGGGCGCTCCTCTTGTGGGAGGGCTGCAGGAGGAACAAGGGTGGTCATGGTGGATGTGCTGTCCTCTCCACTGGGGGTCTCTTGGCTCCCTGCATCTGGTTCATCCACTGACATAAACACCTGGAGATTGATAGAACATTAGAAAGCCATAAAATATGGTTTAAAATCAGGAATAATGATTTATCATAATTATTAGCATTTCTGTCTTCTAAAAATGGCAGGTAACCTTTAAAACCGTCTAAAAAAGAAAAACAGTGTCCTTGTAAAAATATATCAATTTAACTGATCCTTTGTTGACACCCGACCACCTCAGCATCAACAACTACACTTATTCCTTCCCTGAGATCATCTGTTCCTAAGTTAAGCAGGGATATGGCCGTAGAGACAAAAGAACGCAAGTATCTGTTACGTTGGTGTCTATGGACAAGTGAGACCAAAAATATTTATCTTCAGTGTCAGGGACATTGAACCAGTTACTATGTGCTTTTTTTATCTATGATTGAACACAAAAGAAAGCAACATCTATATCCTCTCCTGTTTTAAATAAAAAAAAGCTCTTACATTATGTCAGAGTAACACCATGAAACTAAATGATCAAGTGACTTTGCTCGGACACTTTTTGATAACTACTGCATCACATTTTAAAGAAATACTACATAGATGATGTTATTCTGCATAGCATTTGAGGGAAAGGACTATGATGATTCTCTATTTTGCACAGTTGGATTGCAAAAGTACTCAGGTGTGCCAAACATTGGATTTCGACTGCAGAAATGGATTTTGGAGACAAAATATCATCTGTGTACACCAGGGGGAGATATATGCACAAACTACAACCTTTGGTTGTGACAAACATAGTGTTTTGTTTTTTTCTACCATTGTAAGAAGAAAAAAAAAAGAAAGAAGGCGAGGCACTAGTCCATTTTGGTTTGAAGACCATGAGCTGTGGTGACACAGATGCATGATACGCACAGGCCTATCAATATGCAAAACAATACACACAACCCAGATCTAATGTGACGGGAAAAAAATCTGAAAATAGGAATATGACTTGTAATGTGAATGAAGCCTGAGTCCATTTCAGCTTCTTTTGTTACATCAGTCGCTCCTAAAGACTTTACAATTTCCGCAAATAGATTCAAAGCTGCTACATGAATAAAGTCTGACTGAATCATTAAATGAATATGAAAAAACAATAAGGATGTATACATGTTCATAATTTGGTTATTAACACTTTATCAATCAATAATAAATTACGCCTATACGTTATCACAATTTTCAACAATCATTGCAGGTTCGCTGTACGCCAAAATCAGTTTACTGCAGCTCTGTTTTTTAAAATCTGAGATCTTGCGTTCCTCAGTTAGTTTGATCAGATATTTAATATAAATTATAATAAAATGTAATGACCAATTGTACTTTGACTGGGTTGAAGCGTCCATTTGGGTTAGAATCTACTCAAAGATAGGACAAAGTAACCGGTTACAAACCTCAGGTGAGTGTGCTCATTATTTGGGAAGCAACAGGTCACAATCGTGCTGAAAATCTATAGCAGCTTATTAATGATTAATTAGGTCAATCTTACTGTAAAGTGGTAATTAACAAAGAGTCAGACATTTATTGGATGGATGCTGGATTCTTCACCTCATTGCTGAGCGTGGAGTCTCTGTGAACCAGTCGCAGGACGTGGCTGTCTATGCTGCTGCCAGAAGACAGCTTGGCAAAGATGGCCGACTGCATCTCCTTCTCCCTCTGCTTAACAATCACCTCACAGGCCTTCCACTCCCGCATCACCTGCTGGTAGCGCTCGCTGATCTTGGCATCAATCTTTACAGGACAGAGAGGAAGTCACACAGTAGGTTTCTAGTTAAGAGAGAGGAGAGAGGTAACCAACATTCCTAACAGAAAAGGACGCTGAGATACTGATTCATGTTACTACAGTACCCAACATTGACCAATTGGAAATGAACCAGATCTAGAAACCAGAATGGATTTAATGAAGTATTATGCTGTTTTTAAGTTTTTTTTTTTGAAAAATAAATAAATAAGTAAATAGAAATTGCCAAAATTTACATTTTAAATATATCATTCAGAAATTTTGTAACAAGTGCATTTATAGCAGATTTTATACTCCCAATCAGCCTTATATTATAGATGATATAATCTAAAAATGTTTGGGTGGAAGATTGCTTTCTAGTTTGTTTTTATTTAATATATCAGCCAAGTTCTCCCTGATCAAAGTAGGCATTTTTCAATATCCGTTTCTGAAACGAAATTCAAAATACCAAAAAACACACTGACCGGATACAAAATCTGCCCAATGGCAGAATGGGGGTGTGATGTTTTGGCAGCTTGTGCAGTGTAAACAAAAGAGTCTTATGGAAGGGCTGTCATTGTGACGCTGTTGCATGATCTCTTGATATGAAACAGCTAAAACTACATTTCATGTAGGAAGGATGCTACCTAAATATAGTTAACACTGTGTGTGGTGTGTGTGTGTTACACGTTACCTGGCCCATGTCCTTTTTCCCCATCCCAAACTTGTAATGTCCCAGCAGGAAGGGCCAGACCTCCTTCCTGATTTCATGCTGCACCCCACCGTAGTAAACCAGCCTTAGCAGCTCCAGCTCCTTATAGTTCTACACACACGCGCACAAACACACAGAAACACCCACACACAGGGTTAATATGAATACGTACTAAAGAATAGGACAGATGACAGAAAGAAGAAAGCTCAGTGTGGGTGGTGAGAGGAAGAAGATGAGGAGGTGCATGACTAATGTAGGGGGAGAAAGAGAGGTCCACACTGAGGAGGACATAGCTGAGTGCAGAAAATAAAGGACCGATATGAATAGAGTGTAAATTAGTAATAAGGACTGTTGGAGTTGGTGTCTGACTGTAGTGTCTGCTTTAATAGCTCGGATGGTATCATTCAATCTGCAAGGAGACTTCATTTCGCTGAAACCCATTAAATGTTTATTAAAGTAGAACATTTAATGTTCTACTCTACATTAGAACAGTAATGTAGAGTACTATTCTAAGATTACATTAATTTGTACATTAATCACAAATTAATTTAATCTTCGAAGTACATTAATTAATTTATAATGAATGTACTTCAAAGGAGGAGTCACTTTTATGAATGGATGGGAGGGATTAGAACAGGCAGGAACTGAAGCTCATTATAAATGCTGAAGACTAAACTTAGTTTGGTATGTGAATTGGACTTTAAAGAACTTTAACAATCAGAAACAACAAAGAGGGATATTGCAGAGCAACATACTGTATATTCATACGAGTTGGAACCTGAATGAATCTGCAGAGTAACGTTTTACAGAAACCAACAGTGATAAATAACACTGGTCCAGTAGCAAAACACTGAAGTTCACTGCTTCAAGTGAAGTGTCAAATAAACAAAAATAATGATGATGATAATAATAATAATAAACTATGGTGGCTTTGGTTTAGTCTATTCCTGATTTATTTTTCAGATCAATGTTCTCAAAGTGTCTCTCTGGGTTCGGGTTAGTTTGATTATAAGTTTAACTTTTTTTAACTGTTTTTTACAGCAGTTCTTTCTTAGTTAAACAAACAGGAAGTCATGGGGCCAAGGACATGAAATAGTCCAAACATTGATTCTTTATGATGCTGCTACATTTATTAGTGATGAACAGACAGCAGTCACCAACCCCGCTGAGCAGCCTCTGTGGGTTTCCTCTCTCACAAATCTAGAAAACAGCTGGGTTCTTGTCCTGGGATTGCTCAGGCTCTGACGCAGCCGCTAACATGTGTGAAAAAATGTGTATTAAGATATGTACGAACCCCCCAGAAATTTACAGAAGGACAGAAATCTGTGCTTTTCAGTCTCAAGACTGCGTCTGTGATATATAATATTTTATTGATAATTTATATCAATAAAATATTACTTAAATGAGAGTGTCTCAGCACAAGATGACCACAATTTTTTTTATCAAGACATGGGTGAAGACCTTATGGTCCTGATGGTGTCAGAAGGTTCAGGAGCTTCTTCAGGAAGCTAACTTCGGTGCTCCGTACCCACCTTGCAGTCTTTCTGGTACTTGCTCCAGACCTCTTTGCTCAGGCCCCCAGACGCCTCACAGGGTCTGTCTGGAGGGACAATGCTGTGGTTGACCAGAGCTGACAGGTGAGTCCGCACAGTGGACAGGTGTCGGCAGTAAGCTAGCCCTGATGAACAGGTCAAAGTTAGACACACAGCTGAGATCAAGACTAAAGTTTTTATAACAGAAATTACATATTTATCTCAGAAGGTTTTAAATGTAATTCTAAAGTAAATTACCAATGTCCACATGACTGTCTGTGAGATGTGATCAAACCAAAATGTCTAGATCACTGAAGGGGTTTTATCTGCTGCTAAACATGGTGAGGGGCTATTTCTATACCCCAGACAGAAGAGGGTCACCCTTGTCTGTCCGAATCTATGGAGTGTGGTCTATACGCATCTCCTCAAAAACCACCGTACACACACCTATATACACACACATACATATATATATATATATATATATATATTTTTTTTTTTTAAATCAATATTTCTTATGCATATACTGGCATGTGTTTTAGCACTTTATGCAAGTATGTTAGATTTTGCATGTATGTTTGTGTGAGAAGTCTTCGTGGAATTCAGCTCCATTTTAAGCAGTTCACCTTAATTTTGTTGTGTACTGTGATAAAAAATTAATCTTGAATTCAGATAATAAAGCTTGTAAGCTCGGAATCGTGGTTATTTTATGCTTGCTTGACTTAACGCATTCCCGGTGGATGCGGGTGTTATTACTTATTGAGGTCAATAAAGGCACTCAGTTTTGGTAATACAATAAGCTCTTCAGACAAATGCGGTAATTAAAATGTTTAATAACACTATAAATTATTATTTTACCAAGCTATTTATTACAGAGTCCTCCTGACATGCCTGATATATTCAGAGGAATTTTTCATTACAGTTGGCTGCCTAACAACTAAGTTGTGCAGCGGCAGCTAATGCAATGAGTGTCGAAAATGTCTTTAATTGGTTTTTAAATCGGTTTTGCTCTGAACTATGAGACAGAAGTTCCCCAATATTAAATTGCAGCACAAATATTGGAAATATCACATATGGCGGGATGCTGAGAGAAAAAAAAATAATTTAATAAAAAAATACTGACTGCTACGGCCTTGCATTCACCAAAAAATAAATTGGCACCATTGAAAAGAAAAGATGTTGTAATTACAATTTTTTTTTATAATTTGGTGAATGCAATGGGCTTCCGTAGTGGCAACATTCGGTTCTTCTAAATGAAAGATACATTTTTACATGAGTTTCAACAATATGTGACCACTAAAGTATCTAATACTCTATGCAGAGGAAACGTGATAAACTTACATCCATAAAAAGCTCTGGAAACAATCTGCCGTTTCATGTTTTGGCAGAGCATCTTGAGAGGAATGCTGGTGAAAAGAAAGCAGCCATTACATTATAACCGTATCTGACCTGTGGAGGCGTCTTTATTTTAAGATATGTATTTCTTTCAAGTGAAAAGAATGCAGTCATTAAAACCATTATTCGCAACACTACCAACAAATAATACGACCAATGAGTAAATGGCTGTTGATTTGAGTTTGTATTTTTTCTGGATGACAGTATTTCAAAAAAATATTTTCCACAGAGATATGACCAAATATAACTTCCATAGGATGCGATTTATAAACAATTGTTGTAAAATACATATTTTTTCTACAGGTAGCAACTAGTACAAATATGCCATTTGCAGAGAGAATTAACAAACCAGTGGTTATACACTATCTGGGTGTCCATAACAGTAACCCTGCCATCTTGGAAGTCTGTGGCCTCAACCATATCCCATCTTCCATGATAAAAAGTTTAAGGACAACAAAAGCTGAACCAAAGAGCATTTTGGATTGTTAAATTATAGACTAGAATTTACTGCTTTTTTGTTAATACTTACTTCTGTACGTAACCATTTTCTTTCCCTCTAATTTTCAGGTGATTATCAAAGGTAATATCCAGGAATTTTAAGGGACGTCACCAAGGCCAAATCTTCATAATCATGTATGATGCACTTCCCAACTGTATCTTTGTTTTTACTAAAGTCTATTATCATCTCCTTGGTTCTAGACATTTACATTTAGAGGTCATTTTCCATGACATCAGTTTGACTCCCCCATGAATGCTTGAAGCTGGAAAGTGTTGGAGTATGTGATAATAAAGGTACCTCCAACAAGAGCAAATAATTGTGAGTTCAGAAGGCACTCCTATATTTGGAATAAATTTAAGTTATACTCAGACCTTACTTAATTTTGATAGAGGATAGCTCAGTTTGAAAAGTTCTGAATCATTGTGACAAAGCTGCAACATAAACATGGAGGTAAAAGCATGTCAATGATGTGTTGTAATCTCATTCTATGGACATACGTGTGAATGTCTGACGGGCCATGTAAGCAGGTACAGCTAGCCGGGAAGTCCAACGACATGTCGCTACCAGCCGTGGAGCAGGACTGACACAGTGACTCATGAGTGGCTACGTCGGCCTGTTGCCATGACGACGGGCTGCCTCCGAAACCCTGCATCTCCATCATGTCCCCGTGGTCTAAACCAGAGAGAGTAAGAGTGAGAAGACAGAGAGAAGGTCTTAGAGCTCCTATTTCAATCCACAGGTCCGCTTCACTCTGGCTATGCTCTTTGCCTTACATATTATGACATAGGTCCCTCAGCTCAACCTTAAATACATCCTTTCATGTATTTCTCCATGGTATTCATGGTACTGAGAAATTAGTAGATGGATGAGGGATTTACACTCATGTTACATGTGAAAGCTGGAAAAACAAACAGAGAAAAGCAAAAGTGAGGAGGGGAGGGCTCAGGGAGCGGGAACGGTGCTCTGGGAGGGAGAGGCAGAGAGGATGCAGGGAAGCCATGCTGGTTCAGCTCATCCAGAAGGGGAAGCAAGGGAGACATGAGAGCTCCAAACAAACAGGAGAGAGGAGGAACTAACAGAGGATAAGAGAGGAAGTGATGACTGACAGAAAGAGAAGGAAGAGGAAGAAAGGGGCGAAGCTGACGCTCAGGTCATGCAGGATGCAGAAAGCCAGAACAAGACAGGAGATATCAAAATAAATCATCTTAACAAAAATGGACACCAGTAAAAGGGAACACAAAGGAGAGGGGGAAATCAAAATTCGTCAATATCAAATAAATGCTCTTCACCTTAATTCTTCAGGTTAGAGCTGATGACCTGTCATAAATATGAAGCTGCACTTTGCTTGTTCAATAACCCCAAAAAACAAATATTAAGAACCAAAAAAAAGCTAACACAGGAGTGAGACCGACATTTGGTCCCCCCCCCATTTTACTTTAGATCCCAGCTCACACAAGGACTCCACATCTCTACTACTGCGGAACCCCACATGACCATAATGAGAGGGGGTGCAGGAAGGGGGCAAGGGGGGAGGGTGGCGGGGTTAGTGAAGAATTACAGTGAACAGCATTGCAGCAAACGACTGCACAAAACAGAAGAGAAACAACTGAGGAAGTCAGAGAAGGAAGAGAGAGAGAGAACTAAAAACAGAGCAGGAGACAGAGGATTTTCCGTCACAAATATGCAGAAACACACACGTTTCCTCTAAAAACAACAGAACGGGTGCAGATCTCCCATGCAAAACTTTTCAAGCATGTTGCAAGAGTGAAATGAAAGGACAAAAATAAGGATACAGAATTAAGTGAAACCAAATGAGCGCAAAATAACTAAGCAAATTATCAAAGCAGCACCTGGCCACGATAGCGTAAAACCCAACAGTGCTGAGGTCATGCTGTAGATGCTGCAACTTCACTGCAATTCCAGAATGCAAAGCAACCAAACCGGCCTAGAGTCAGACGGGGAAGATCTGGAAAGTTTTTGCAACCGGTGTAAAACCAGGTGAAAGACGTGTCCGGTCGGAACTCTGCAAAACAATTGTGTTCATGTGACAGAGTGTGTTTCACAGTATCCCTGCCATCAGGTGAAATTAAGAGTGTGCTGCGGGAGGATAGCGACAGAGAGAGAGATTTAGCAGGAAGGGTGCAAAGGGAAGTAGATAATGTCAGTGGCAATGGCTGGGCGTCTTACGATAGTGTGTGACAACCTTTACAAAAAAAAGTATACCTCAATTTAATTTTGTAAGTATACTTAAGTAAAGTTAAAGTAAAATTTCCAGGAACACTTTATATTGTAAGTATAATATTAATGTACAGACAGCATTGTGTACTATCCTAATACATACCTCTTACAACTAAATTGGCCCACTTTTAGATTATATATATATATATATATATATATATATATATATATATATATATATATGCGCTCATTTAGCCCCTAAATCCCCCGTATTGTACAAGCAATTCCTTGATTGGACTCAATGTGAACTTATACCCCAAAAACAGTTGTTTTGTTTTGTAAAAATGCTCTTCCTAGTGAGCAAAAAATATTAACTATTCGAGTAAAATACAATGTATTTGAGCAAGATCTCCTGGACTAAATCTGACCAACGGCTGAGAAACTATGGCCCGTAAACCTTTGGAAATGATGCTCCCCCTAGTGTAAGGAATACACAAGCAACCTCTCCCAAAATCAAAGGAGTTCTTCCTCGCAATAAAGTCTATGGAAGTATAACATTAGAAAAAGATCCATGAAATAGAATATGAGTATCCCAAAAAAAAAAAGATGGAGCACAAACACAATTCCAGTGTAAGTTTACTAATCTCAGTTACGCTTACTTGTTTTGGCCTTGTCATAAAAACAAGCGAGCTAGCATTTTGGCCTAGTGGCCCTTCGTCAGGGCACAAAGGGAGACTGGAGCTCAGCCAGTTTATAAGGTGGTACCTTCTGAGCTCTATAAGTCTGATTGGCTTTTTGGTTTGATTAAAAGGGACCATGGCTTTGATCTTTTGAGAGCATATTTGTGAAATGTCCATGTGACTGGGAGTTGTCTGTTGTCTTTGTGTTGCCAGTTGCGGGCTTTTGTCCCTTTGTCCTTTGTCCCTAGCCTGACCTCACATTTCAAAGGGTTAAAAGCAGATTTATACTCTATCAAAATAGGAAAAAAGATATGTCATTCTTGAAGGCTTATCGACCCACCCATCTCCCAACATCCTCTACATTGACCCCAATACAATCATATGATGGCAGGGAAGAGTGAAAAAACAGGTAGAGACAGTAGAGGAGGGTTTGCCTCTACTTATAGTAAATAAGTAGAAGTAAAAACACTAACAAAGAAGAGCCTAGTGCTTTCTGAGGCCATTAAACATATCTTGACATGTGGATTTTGAACTTTTTCACTTAATTTCTTCTTCTTTGTCATGTCTGTAGACATTTTGCTGCATCTTGCTTGAGTTAAGGCGATACGACCTCCAATGGTGTCTGGTGGTACTGCTCCATTTGGTCCACATCTGTAAACTTTCAGAGAACTTGCACAAATACAACTAAAATGCATATAAATAAATGTCCAACATTACCAGATCAGGACTGACCAAAAATCTCAAATAGGATTTCTTCAATTGATGGAAAGGACAAATCAGGATTAAATCAGCCTACGCCCGCAAATAATCATCATCATCATTTTGTAAAGAATCCTGGTGTAGCTTGGAACAAAGCTAATGTCAAAACATTTGAAAAGGAATTTTGATCAGTTAGCTAAAATTGCCTAAAAAAGCTTTCTAGTGCTCCTTATTGCTAATTCTCTGCTGATACTATGTCAGTCTTTCAAACGTTCTAAAACTAAACCAGTTGGTTTCAGATGATGCAAAGTTAGAGGCAACTATTCATCTCAGGAACTGCCGGACACCTCTCTACAGGCCAACTGTTGTCTAAGATTGATCATTTTAAGATGAGCCATTATAATTTTCAATATACGGGGGATAGTTCTTTTTTCAAAAAATCGTAAGAAAATTTCAGTTTCGTGTTGATTAACCTGAACTTCCCAATATCCTAGTAAGTACAGCCAATGCCAGCCTAATCCACACTGTTGGGCTCGGCCTCAGTCAGCACAAACACAGGCAGATTGAGCTGGGGGAGGAAGGTGGGTTAGGAAGGGAGAAGGGCCTGAGGACACATGGGAGAGGGAGGCAGGAGGGACATCTGAAGCTGGGGTGAGGTCTAGGGAGTGGTGGGGATGGGTGTGTTAAGGTGATAAAAACCTTTCATGACATTAGGGTCTGTGAGGTTCCGCGAGCAGATCATTGAGATCATAGCATGGAGCCTATCTTCCTCTTCCTCGTCATCGTCCAGTGATGGAGCGCGGCTGCCCGTGGTGTGGTGGTAGTTAATAGTGACTGCTTGAACCAGTGGGACAACAGAGAACACAGTTAGAACAGTGGCTCTCTACACACCTGCGGAGGAGCCTCGCGGGAAAGACATCACTCAAGCAGATATACAGGACTTCAATCTCCAGAGACAAAAGCAATCATAGAGCTCATTGCTTCGGGGATTGTTTATACTAGTGTGCCTGACAATGAGCAAGTGCTACTTACTGGCGTCGTAGCGGCATCCAGGGTAGACGATGCGAAATACGTAGTCAGCAGCGGTCTGCTCCTCGCCATTGCTGTCCTGGTCAATGAGCCTGGCAGCACTGCTCCTCTTTCTCAATTTTGGGAATACTTTCCCCTACAAAAGACACACATGAATGAAAGAAAAACAGAATATGGCATATTTAAAAGGATAACCTCTGGGTTTTCTATTACTCTCATAAGGGACAAAGATCCGAACACTTCTTGATGATGACGACGTTACATTTCTGCTTCACCATAAGCTTGTGGTAACTGAACAGACATTGAAGGAATCATGCAGTATCATTATTAAATGAGCTGCTGACAGTTACGTTGGCGAGCTCTCCTGCCCATGTCAACAGTGAACACTTGTTTGATTTGTTAATCACACTAAAGCATTATCCGAGACGCTAGTCATTTTTAGAAATAAAATAAAACTTTTCAATGTCTGAAAAGTCGGGTGAAAAAAACACAACTGAGCTCATCAACACATTCACCTAAAACTTAATGCCTCAGTCTGTCTCTGACTCGGGGCGGCATAATCTTTCCATCTTTTTTTTGCGTTGATTACTGTTATTAGTGCTTTCAATACAAATTATTATATTAAAATTATACTATATTACATAGTTATCTGTTACAATTAAAGTATTGGGGGGTTGGCTCCCTCTTGAAGATTATCTGTTCACCACCAGTAGATAGTTGGGAGAAGTTTTTATCCTGCAAAATATTTCAGGAGCTTCACAGCATAAGAGTTTTGCAGCAAATTCCTAGATAACTAAGAGGACTTCTTTGAAATCCAATACGATATCATCGGTGATGTCAGTGTGTCTTTGTGAGCTGGATGGATGCAGTGATGTGCTCTGGAGGATTCCTGAGTTAATCAAAGATAAGTCACATAAACACAGTTTTCTTGTCCTCTATGTGTTTATAAGAGAGTTGGTTGTGGTTTAATTTTAAGTGGTTGCTTTGCACTGAACACACTCTCTCTAACTCTAGGGACCCAGCCAATACACAAAGATTAAAAACTGAATTCTTACATTATCCCATATTACCAAAGTTAAGGAAATCAATTGTAAATGAATTAATGGTTTATTTACGTTTAGTGGCTTCTTTAAATTAAGAATATTCTTCTTTATTTGAAGAACTGCTCAAATGATAAAAAGTATCTGATCAATTAGCATAGGCAGACTTGTTCAGTTTGTTGTAATTACTGTTCCAAGTGTTCAATAAAGCATTAGAAAAGCTCTCTAAAGCCCTGTTTGCATATGATTTGGTCTTATCTTACCAGAAAAATTAAAAAACTGCACATTTTCTATTAGTTTTATATTTGTAATATAGTTAGTCACAAGGTTAACATTAACCATCTGGAATACATGCAGGAGGATTTTGCACACGCAGCTCGGTGACAGTATCAGGATTGGAGATGACGTTGGACACATAAATTCTCAAACAAGGTGACACACCTTTCCTTTCTGTGACCAGAGGGGGGGCTCCAGCTGACCCCGCGGTAAAAGGCCTGTTTCCAGACAGGAGAGGAAAGCAAGGAGGTGTCCACCAGAGGGGAAATGAAGTGGCGGCCGCTGAATCCCATCTTGACTGACCAGAACCAGTGTACCGCCAGAGTCAGCTGGAATTTGGTATGAAAAAAGTAAATTGCAAAAATTAGATGAATCGTATAATACATATCTTTTCAATCAGTCAGTTGAAGATTATCTATTCACCATCACTCCAGTAGATAGTTGGAGCTGTACAAAGAACTTTCCATTGCATATAAACAGATTGTGACGCTTTTGTTTAACGCAAATAAATTCTAATCACAAATTCAGTCCAGTAGTTCCTCCCGAGTTCCTCCTGTAATTGCAGTGAAAAGGTTCACCTGAGCGTATTCGTGAGACCCATGATAAAATGTATGATGAAACATCCTCTTTTGACTAAAAGGGAAACATTTGTTTTGTGAACATCCTTCTAGGAATTTTTCAAAATAAAAGTTGAAATGAGTTGTCTTTCCATCAAGGACAGAAAATATGAAGTAGACATCTAGTTAGGTGTTTTTTGATCTCTTTTATTGCATCATTTTTTAATCTCCCAACATACGGAGGGTCGGCCGGTGACAAATTCCTGGGCCTTTTTTTTTTTTGCCCTAGTACATCCCACCCAAGTCCAAGTAATACTAGTATTTTTAAACTATGTGATGAATCCTGACATAAGAGCTGTTATTGTGATTTACACAATTAAATTGTATAATGGTTTGAATCCAGTATTCAAAATATATACATAAACCATGAAAGTCCAGAAAAATCCAAAATCAATTTGAAAAGATGTTCAAACTCCTTTTAATCATTACAGAAGCCACTGTAGTAGGAGAGTCTTTAGAAATTAAGAGTTGGCATTGCTCATGACTAGTGGTACAGACCCAGACTACACTCTACAAGCTGCTTCTCTTTGTTTGTTTTTACACATATTTAGAAATAAGTCTACATTTTCTTTAGCTGTTCAGGAAGATGCAGTATTGGTGCCATGCTTGAGTAATGCTTTTCCTGCTTGTGGAACATGACCCCATTTTCACTGTGATGTAGATTACTTAATTTAAATTTCAATGTGAACTGTTCTGTTCTTCTAAATTATATCGTTTTGGATCGTATGTATGAGATGCAAAATGAGAGAGACAATCTTAAAGGAATTAATGTATGTTATGTTAGGCACAAACATGTGCTTCTTATTAGATATAAGATATGACTCTGTACAAAGATGACTGAAAAATTATGTTTTGGGGGGGGATCCAGTATACTTACGGCGTTGGTGGCAGTGGATACAGACAATCTGGCGCAGAGGAACAGTCAGTGCATAGTCCCAGTAGATACTGACAAACGAGTTTGTGCATAAAATGAAGTTTCAAAGACATTTGTGGTAAATCCATTCAATATTATTGACATTAAACGTAGTTAGATTAACCACATATCCTTTATTCTTGTACAGAGGGTGTGTTTTGCTTACCTCTTCTCCAGATCACAGTCTCCCAGTGTGCCATTGATGAGTTGGTTAGGTGTCCACTTCAGGGTGAGATTATCCCCGGCCTGATGGAGAGACAAGTAGCCACGCAGCACCTCCATTTCCTTCTTCTACAGGGGAAGACGGAAAGAGATGGTGATTGCCCCAAAAGCTAAAAGATGCAGATGAACTTATTCATGCTTTTATTTCAAACACATTGGATTATAGAATGAAAAAAGATAATATTAGATGCTCTTTTATCCAGTCATCTAAATAAAAATACTTTGGTAGGTAATAACCACTAGAGACAAGGAACATCAAAGAGTGAGATAATCAATGTTATTCGATCTGACTTCATCGGTCAGTAATTACAATGTTATTGCTGATCTGTGTGTGTGTGCGTGGCCCACATTTTGCCATCAGGGGGATGTAGCATGTATGCTTTTAAATACATTTCAGACTGAAATAACTTCTGTTTTTCATTTTGTTCTAGCTACAAGTCAAGAGCACCACTGAGGGCGGGACTTACAAGAGAGCAGCGCAATGTGAGCTGTCAATCATCACTTAATACCCAACAGCAACAGTTTATTATAAAGCAATGGGATGAAGTTAAATGGATCCATTGTTTGAAAAAACATGCAAACAAATTTCTTTTTCTAGCCATCTTTAGATCCAAAATATTAGAACCAGTAACTAGTTCTAATGTCATGGCTGATTGGTGTGTGCATCAGCGATTCAGAATCACAATATATCTCTATTTCAGAGCTGCTTATATATGACCAATGAGTTTAGATGAGAATCCGCCCCTAACTTCATATCATTTTGAAATAAACCATAAGTGGAAGTTGAGTTCAAAATAGATAAAAGAAAATCTAACCAAAATGTCTCCCATTCCTTTTTTGGCATGAAAGAGGAAATTTCCGTATTTGTCAATATGTACTTTTTTTTAAACTAAAATCAAATTAGCAAAGATTAACAAACCTGTTACTGGAAAAAGGCTGAAGTTATCTAGAAAAAATGTATACTTTATCCTAAATAGTGACAGTTATTAAAAACTGAGCTTGTATTTCATTTTTTTTTAAA
Source organism: Lophius piscatorius (assembly GCA_009660295.1). Lineage (NCBI taxonomy): Eukaryota > Metazoa > Chordata > Actinopteri > Lophiiformes > Lophiidae > Lophius > Lophius piscatorius. The sequence continues at coordinate 96,143 of VRLP01001563.1, read as the reverse complement.
TCTAATGTTAATGTTATAAGAAGCAGAGAGTAGATTTGTATGCAGCAACATATGCAGCAGTATGAGGTATCTGAGCCCTCAGAAGTGTGTGTTAGAACGACAAGGCAGTGCATTATTGGAAGAAAATTTGCACTGATTATATATTCTAAGGGCCAAATATGTTGGGGCTACTTGGCAGAGTGGAGCGGTAAACAGGTTTCAAACATCACACATATAATAACAGATGAGAATCAACATTGTTGTTCGAAGTATCTGCACAAATGGGTGCAGATGAGTGGGTGCAAGATTCTTCTGTCTCTGTTCTCCACGCATGAAGGCCTCTACATTGGATTTCTGGTGTTAAAGGACAGCCACAGTAGCACAGCAAGACCAGTTACATGTTTCTATTAAATTCAACAATTTACATAAAGTCATGGTGGAGGGCCAAGAGTTACAGGTGTACAGTGTCGCTACTGACATGAAATGACGTACATTTAATAGAGTGTGATCTCACTTCAGCAGCATGACAAACAGGATATATATGATCACTGCAGTGTAGTTATCATCTGATCATCTCAATATCACATGTGATCAGTTCACTGACCCACTACAGAAGTCTGAGGACACTGTGTCCTCATCAAGATTCTGGACCATATAACTTCATCAATATCTGACAAAGAAAAAAAAACCACCCATACGTAAGTGAGCGGCTGTAGCTCAGTGGGTAGAGGGGCTGTGTCCCAATCGGAAGATAGCAGGTACGAGTCCCAGCAGGATCTACATGTCGTAGGATCCTTGAGCAAAACCCTGAAACCCTAGCTCCCCGGACCCTTCAAAGGGGCTGCCCATTGCTCCCTCAGGGATGGGTCAAATGCAGAGAAATAATTTCACTATGTTGTACTGTGTATGACTGTATGTGATCAATAAATGATACATTATTATAATAAACAAAGTACATACTCATAATACACGTCTCCAGAAAAACCCAAGAAGTTGTGATTCATATACTTCTTTAGCTGAAATCACCAAAACCTCTAAGGTGACCACTACAATATTAGGCAGGTGGTTTTAATGTTATGGCAGATCAGTGAAACATCTAAGGGAAATGTTTGGTTTAACGTCATAATAAAATAAATAAGAGAAAATGGTACAACTGCTCATCAAGAGTAATATGTTTGTAATGATTGGTGATGGATGTCAATATGTAGAGCTTGTGGGGGATCCTGATGGGCACACTGATGATTATATCCCCAAGTCATTTTTATACCAGGTGCATAAAAAGTAATAAAGTCATACCGGTTGTACCAGGACATTGTTTTTGCCGTAAAGAAGGTGTGTTCTAGAGTTCTGGTGAAGAGACTCAACGTATTCCCTCGCTGACGCAGCAAACCGGTCCTCTGACATGCTGCCACTGGACTGCCTCTTACGGATCTAGAAAAGAAAATACTTTTTATTCCAATCTTACACAGCTTATAGCATCCCCACAACCTCAGCGATCAACCTCAACCACAGAGTACCCTTCCATCTCCTAAGGGAGCCTCGACACTCACCCCCAGAGCAGGTCGGCGACCGACAGAGGCTTCTTGGCACCGGTGGGCCCCATGGATCCGGTGGCGCTGGACTAACTCATTAGCTGAGGGGTCTGTCCAGAAGTGATCTGAGGTCTTCAGTTTGGTGTACTCCAGAGCACAGGGCCCCACTGAGAGCACACACACACACAAACACACACCACTCAAATCAGAGGACTTTACATCTTCCTAAGGTTTACAACTTATCTGTGGGGAATTCATAATAAGCACCAGTCTAGTCTAATGTAAGTTATTGGTGTAAAATGAGTAAAAAGAGATTCAAATCATCTATAAGAAAAACATCAGCAACAGTTTCATCAAGAGTTCCTGGGCCCATGACTACATTGGCTTCATTCACATGCCTCATTGTACGATACTAATTGCTGTTCAGATCTGATTTGGTTTGATCTAAGCAGTTCATTTATAATTAGAGTTACCTGTATTAAGCTCTAATGAGAACATTTTCTGTCCTCTGAAATGACATGCGAGTAAAACATTAAAACACTCTAGCAGTGAATGTATATATGATATTTTAGATGTAGATGGATGGGCCAAGTGAAGATGTTGCCATCCTCCGCTGGATCACATTAATTTAATAGTATTTTTATGGGGGGGTTTTTTCATGTTGATCTATTATTGGCCAAAACATGGGTAACGATGCATGGCGGGCGACCTCCTTAACCAATCCATAACCACAAGACAATATTGACTTTGCGTTGATCCAAGGAGAATTTCCGCATTTCTCTCCAATTCTCTATCACCGTAAGGCACAAATTTTATGTGCTGGTGGTAAAGGAGAGATTAAGTAATTGCGAACAACTGCAAATATAACAGTAAAGATATTGTCCAAATACAATAATTTAATTTGTTCAGCTTCAGCAGTTAGCTTGGCAGTTAGATAGAAGCCCGGAAAAGCTCTCCAGCGAGGTTGGATTTTGCATCGGACAAGATTGGTGCTGCTATTGCTAATGAGTCAATTAATGGCTGAGGGATGGGGGAAAACGCCGAAGGTAGTGCGATGGAGAAGATCATTTTATGGATATTTTGTTGTCACAGCAAATGTGTGTACAATGCACTCCAACAATTTTTGCTTCCAGTATTTTATTTTTGTTTTGGATTTCTTTTTAGTGAGCGTTTGTCAGGTAACAGTTGAACAGGCTTTTTAACATTTGTTGTAAAATAATGTATTTGATCATGAATATCATGAAAGGTCTCATGTAGTTAAAGAAAGCTTTTGTCTGAAACCAAAACATCTCCATCCTCCCAAATTCATAAACTCGTCAGCTGTCAGGGATATATGATAACATTTGGACTCTTTGAATCTGTTTGCTTTGCACTGGTTCCACTTTTCTCCACCAGGCTTCCTCAGCGCGTCAAGCTGCTTCCACACATGTTAGCGATCCCTCATCATAAGCTTTTGTGCACCTTATTAGTCAGTATAGACCTAGTGTTTCTTTCCCCTCAGCCAGTTGTCAAACTGTTCAGCTCGTCTTCTGCGGTTGAGGCAGTTAAGCTGTTTGTTTTAGGCTCCGTCCTGTCTGCCTGTGTTCTGTTTTCACTTATTAAACTTTATGTCTGGGTATTATTCATCTCTTGCCTGCAGTCTGCCTTCAGCTCCTGCTGCCACACTCTCGGTGGAGGTAGCTGTAAATTATACAGTCTTATAAATAGTTATGACAGTGAGTTTGACTTGTTTACTGAATTGTGGTTTTGGATATCTTGGCAATTACAGAGCAGTGTAATATACTCACCCAGTAGAGCTGCCAAGATGGGTCCGAACACAGAGTCATGCATCAGAGCTTCCCTCTCATAGTATTTACTGCAGAGACAAACCCAAAGGTATACGTGAAACAAAAGAAAGCTTTACTAAATATCTGGTAAAGTGTCATCTGCTCATACTTTTAAAAGCTTTCCAACAACTCCAAAGAAGAGGCCATAATTTGCCTTTTCTAGACAAAGATGGATACGTGTGGCTGGAAGGTAATATAAATCTTCTTTCGATGACAATTTCATATCAGTGCCTCTTAATCAAAACTAATGGCTTAATTCTATGCCGACATTTATGTAACAAAGTTAGTTTAGTTATCTCTGGATCTTCAGATAGGTGGTAGAAATCCGTACAGACATAAATGAAAATATATAAAAATATATGCTTTCAAGTAGTCACTTTGCATCTTTTTCATCATCTACAAAGCATTTCTGGACCTTAAAAGATAATAATAATAAATAATAATAAATTTAATTTATAATGCACTTTACATTTCAATATCTGACGAAAAAACCCACACTCGTTCAAAGACAAAGCTCATACTCATAATCCAGGTTTCCAGACACACCTTGATCTGAAGTGATTTCAATGATTGATTTAATATTGCACGGATGAAAAATATAAACTGTATTGCATTATCTATGTAATAATTGCACATTGAGAGGGGAGATAATAGAAAAACAGGGGATGCAAGGTACAGTGGTTTTTGATACACCAAATGTGCAATTTTAAATCTGGACTATAAAATCCTGCAATCTTTCTCCTTTTTTTGATGCTCCAGGAACATTTTTCATCAGCACAGGGGTGAGTAGTTAATACATATTTATATTTGGTTGAACTGCTCCATCTGGATGAGCAACTTTGTGACGATGAATGTGATACAAGTTGAAAATTTAAATTAAACCCTTGTCTTCAAATAAATAAATTATTCGGCACATTATTCTGTATCTGTAGTTGTTCATCCAGCAAGATGTAAGCAGAAGACCACCGCTCAAAGGATAAAAAGAAATACATATAGAGTTTTGGAGTGTCCAAATTAAAGTCTAGACTTGGATACCTGTGTGCTGCTGTAGCGTTACCTGAGAGATCAGTTCATGTTCACAAAGCCCTCAAATGTGGCTGGAATGAATCTGTAATAGGTAAAAATTCCAAAGGCTACGACAGAGATTGATCTCCAGTAATCAAAAATGTTTGGTTCCAGTTGTTGCTGCTAATGCTGAACACCTACATATTAACTTCAGGGGTGTGAACACATTTTAATTCCAGGGATTCAGGATTTGGGTAACATTTTTACATTATTGGATAAAATGATCGTTTAAACTTTCACAAAACTTTGATTTTGCTTTTGGTCTGGTTTCTGTGATTTTTCTTCATTCTTTGCTCAACTATTTAATCTCAGACACAAAACACAACAAAGGAGACATCAGAAGGTGGTCCAGTACTGTATAGAGTAGTATTTGGAGACAGGATGGGTAAAAGCTAGCTGGATAGCACGCTTAGCTCAGTAGATATTTCTGCAACAAAGTATGTTGAAAAATCACATGACAATGTCAGCAATCTCCTACTTCAAACCTTTCAATAAATGAAAGGTCTAAAGTACAATTCTGACTATTTTAACATAGTAAGAATGTTACTGACTATCACTCCCTGGGACTATCACTCCAGAATCGTTCCCCTGTTTTGTATATAGAGATGGGTCTAAGTGATATATTCCTACAAATTAACAAAAAACAATATCAGATTAGATAAACATGATGTGAAGTTTCTAAATTTTCCTGCTCCAACAACTTGAGCAACAAAATATATATCACATAACACTGCTTTAAAAAAATTTCACTGCTGGAAAGATGTTCATAAATTTAAGGTGTAGAGGACATTGTTGGAAAATTGAATGGAGACTTGGTAAGTACAACTTGTAGTTATTACAGCCGAGTCGTCTGAGTTCAGGGAAGTAGACGTCATTTGAACATAAGCACATTGCTTTGGCTCACGGCTGGTTGAACAGCCTTTTAAGTTTTTTCTCATCTTAAAAAAGTGTTATTCATGTCGTCATGTCTGTGAAGCTCATACGTCCACTTGATGTCGTGGCTTCCATTATTCAAGTGGCGTTGCATAACTCTGTCCACTCAAATGTGGACAATTGGTTAAAGCACGCCACGGACACAGGAACAAAATGCTAAGCAGCTTTTCTTTATTCTGGAGAGCTGTGAGTCAACGGTGGGTGAAAAGACAAATAAAAATATCACCTGGAATTGTCCACTATGTGCTGGACTATTTTGTCTAGAACTTTCTCGAAGAGAGCCGTCCGGACCCAGATGTGTTTGATGGCCTGAGCAGAGAGGGGCAGAGGGGGGCGGCTGGTGGTGGAGGAGCCCTGTCTCCTCAGAGGTTCATGGCCCACACTCTGGGTTCTCCTGCAGAGAAACAAAATGATTAACTTGTACCAAAGACAAGATCTTTATATCAAATATATCTTATAGTGATCTGAATACATAGGATTACGAATTACATAAGAATATATATTTACCTCCGCGAGACGGTTTAATATATAATCTGCTTATAAGCAAGATTGCACAAGAACTAATGGACGGATATGCCTGAAATCTTACCCATACTTAGGTTTTAGTTAATCCTAGAAATTGGATACGTTTCATCATGACCTCATGATTTGACGTCATAATAAATATTTACTTAACCATTGCGAGATTCTAATAAATGTAAATGTATAAATTAACCATTAAGAGTTTGACAATCAAATCAGTTGTCGGATTCATGGTGTCACACTATTAAAATTTGCTGTGGCAAAGCTGCCGTTTTGAGATTTCCTTTTTATTAACTTGAAACAGTTTTACAATAAGTTCTGTTTCTATAAACTATGTATTAAATATTCCTGATTGCATTTTGAGTTTCCATACGACAGAGCCTTACAGCTATTTTTTGTACACCCCTGAAGGGTCGCCAGTTCATCAGAGCCGCTACATATTGTGATTTGTAGTGTTTTGATTGATTTTGCTGTTAACGTCCTCTCGGATTAACGAGGGCTTCATTAACCGCCAGACGTCTGCTATAGTCTTACATAACCAAACATGACATGAATGAAGACTTTAACAAATTTAGTATAATTATAATAAAAATAAGTAACAGATTTATGCGACCTATTTAAGACTGTTATATTGCAGGTGTACTAATACGTTATGAACGAGCGATCAGTATGCAGCTTAATAAATGTGAGACACGTGGACAACATTTACCATTATAATGAGCTGTTCATTAAAGCCGTCATTATTCCTGACAGCCGAGCTCTGCTGGGTCTCTGCTAAATGTCCGACAAAAGGTGCCATTTCATGTTGGTAATCAGCCGGCTCAAAAGTTTCATGAATATGGAGGGGGTCTTTCATCTCAGAGTATGATCTCTGCAAAAATCAGACAAATCCGCTCACATATACCTACTTCATCAAGTTAATGAGTAAGTGTGTGTGTGTGTGTGTGTGTAGAATTCAAGGTATTTAATATCACCTCTTTGTACATTTAGACTCATGTGAAATTCATTTGCTGAAAAGCTTGGTAAGTATAAGTCCACCCTCCCATTCATTGCAATTATCATATCCAGCTCTTGCCTCTTGCTGCCTTCTTATCGTTATTATTTTCTCTTTTGTGCCTAACTATGTAAAGTGTCTCCTGAAAGATGCTAAGTGCTAAGATATGATTATAATAATAACATTATTTAGTATTAAGAACAATGAACATAAATGTATGTACAACTTTCTTATAACTACCTTACATAAACAAATAAATGTTACTAATTAGCTAAAAACTTCAGTTTCAAGCTTGATTTGTACATTTCTATTCTTGGGAGACAGTCAATGTGAAAGAAAACAAAAGGTTTGCGCCATTTCACCACTGTTGATTAACCATCATTCCGGTAGGTTTGGGTTCAGAGTATTTGAAGACAGGCGTCTTGGTTAAACAATAAGAGATGATTAGTAATGAAATTGAATTATTATTAAATGTCAAGTGGCCTAGAACTGTGCCTCTCTGTGCCATATAATAATTTTATATAGGCAAAAATTGTCAAGACTCATGAGAATGTGATGAATACAGCCTATAGATGGTAAAGCATGTACAATGTATGCGTGTGTGTTGTATGCAGAGACTCAATAAAATGTGTGTGATTGACAAAGAAAACCTGTATTGGCCTTCTTATTTTCTTTACAAAAAAAAATTCACAGCAATCGATAATCGCCTTGGTATCAATAAAATCTTGTCAATTCCCATCGCTAATCTCCAGGGTTTTGTAGACTGACAGGACCAAAGGAAGATCTCATCAGTCTTCTTGTTGGTCTTCTGCCTCTAACAGATCGAATGTTAACTGTTTAAACAAGTTATCATAATTTGACAGGCTTGCAGCTTGTCTTTAGCGCAGTCTAAACAAATACCTGCTTCCACAAGATCACCTTTTTTTACATGCATGTAAACATCAGGTGTAGCTCAATAGTCATAGCTGAGGGTTGAAAAGCAGAACGATTGGTACATTTTGAGCTTGAAATACATCCAGAATACATACGATTGTGGTATACAGTGTCATCTAGTGAGTCTGCTCTGTTCCGATCTGTAAGATCATCATTAAATATAGTTGAGATAAAAGCCTTAATCTTAGTGTCTTTACAAACACGTTAACCTAGGCGTGACAGCCAGAAACCCTCTTCACAACACTCGTCGTCCCTATCAGCCTTCATCAGCGATGGAGGGATCAAATAAACAGTAGTGCATACACGTCATATAACAACATATCCAAACTAAAGGGGAATATGGAAATAACACAGGAGGGATATATTCTGGAAATAAGCACATTTCATTGTCAAAAATGGATGATATATATGATGATATATATGATGTGCAACATTATAATTTAAGCGATTGTACTCAATAGTATGCCGCTAATATTTAATGTATTTATAATTTCTTTCTTCTTCTTCTTTGGCAATTCCCTTTAGGGGTCGCCCCAGCGGATCATCTCTTTCCACCTTGCCCTGTCCCCTGCATATTCCACTGTCGCGCCAACAAACTGCATGTTCTCTCTCACAACATTATGAAACCTCCTATTTGGTCTTCCCCTTTGTATCTTGCCTGGCAGCTCCATCTCAAGTATCCTTCAACTAATATATCCACTATCCCTCCTTTTCACGTGTCCAAACCATCTCAATCAAGCCTCTCTTATCTTTTCTCCAAGAAGTCTAACCTGGGCTGTCCCTCTGATGTGCTCATTTCTAACCCTGTCCATCCTCATTACTCCCACGGAAAATATTAACATCTTCAACTCTGCCATCTCCAGCTCTGCCTCCCGTCTCTGGGTCAGAGCCAAAGTCTCCAAACCACACAGCAGAGCTGGTCTCACTACTGTCTTGTAAACCTTTGCCTTCACTCTTGCTGCGACTCCTCTGGCACAGATAACTCCTGAAACTCTTCTCCAACCTGCCTGTATTCGCTTCTTCACCTCTGTTCCACACTCCCGTTGCTCTGAACAGCTGAGCTGAGGTTGGGTGATTATACGTAAAATGATAGCAATCTCGATTCAGATGTGTATACGATTTTATTTGTGAAGTACGGCGATTCTCCAGCTTTTAATTTATAAAGTGAGCTGCAGCAAATCACGCTAGCTCAGCTTCAGCTGATGTAACGACGGTCTGTGCCTTTAACACCATGGCCTGGTATTTTGTATCTGTGTCGTGGGGGATTATAATAATAATAATAATACATTTAATTTATAATGCACTTTACATTTGGATCAAATCTCAAAGTGCTACAAAGTAAAAGCAGATAAAGCACCAATAAAAAATTAAATAATAACTATATAAAAACCTGACCAAAAAGCAGCAATGTTAATTAAGGTTATGGGTTACAATCCCTGGTATTTTATGTTTATTTTTTTATGGTCACCATGCTTGTTCACGGTTCCTTTCTTTAAATTATCGGAACCGGTAGTGAACTCTGTTTGATCATTTTTTTTGTATTGAGGGTATAACAGTGCAGAAATTTGTATAGTAAATCCGAATTAGTATACATCTTGTGCTACTAGCCCCATACCCGATTGCAGTTGCACATTGCGGCATATAGCTTTGGTACGGTCAACTTCTCTGTCCGTCTAAGACTGCAAAACTGAAATGTTCCCATAGAGTTGACTTAAATGACAACGGGGGGTTTTCAAACTCCTGTTTGAAAGCGGGTGCCATGACAACAAGATTGGTTCTCTGATTGAACTTACAACATCTGGTCCTTCGCTGAAGTTGTCCCCTCGGAATCTGAGACCCATAAGCACACAAACAAGTTCCACACGGGCACTAGCTGCCTTCGTTCATTACTCCTGCTTGCCAAACCGAAAGGCCCGTACAGAAGATCTTCGGTTTGGATACATGTAACGTTGCACCCATAGTTTGTATGTATTGTATATTCGCTTCAGTGGTCGCCACTGCTGACTGGCAGAAAAAAGCAGGTCGCCAACTTAATAAGTTACTTGCATTGGCAACCATTTTAGTCATCATCTGGAGCCCTGTTAGATCTAACTAGGAGGTCGACAGATAAGCTGGAGAGCTAACATCATGTAACACAATCAGAACAGGAGTTGTAGTCTCTTATCATTCCTTATCTCCCTCTTCATGTCATCTTTTCTTACTATCACTTTATTTCTCCGTTGTTTCACGAAGGCTACTAATCTCTTTCACACTTGACAACATGTGGGAGGTGCCCACTAGAGGAAAGATACCCGGTCGGTCTAGTCGGACCCGGATGGACATGCGGAGTCTGGACGTAAAAACAATAAATTATACATACAGTGCATTCATTACATATTCACACAGCGCACGTGCAGGGTAAAAAACCAAGCCATGAGATTGAAGGACCTGCATGCAGAAATCAGAGTTAGGATAGTGTAGATGCACAGATCTAGGGAGGGCTATCTGTTTCATCACACCATAGAATCTTTTTCCTCCCATTTAACGATAGAGCTGTTTTCCCTCAATTCAAACATCGTGTCTGGAGGAAACAAGGTAAAGCGCATCACCTGCCCGATACCATCCTAATAGTGACACCAGAAGTGTCTCCCTAATTATGGTGCCATCTGCTTTTAATACACTGGTGAAAATACAGGAAGAAATGGGTGTCAAACGTAATTAATTTGGTTATTTGTTTGAGTCACATTACACAAAAATTATCGTTAGGGTTTCTGCATTAATAACGAGCATGAATGCGATAACGTTGACAGTCCAGGTAATCATCCTTAATGTGTAGGAGAGGTCTGCTGCTGTATACAGGACGGGAAATGAATGACATAATATTCAAGTTGGGTCTTTACCTCTCATGTCAGGAAGACAAAGAGGGATGAAGAGAGGAGAAGAAGGTGGTGTGTTTGTAATTAATCATTCTGGCTATCTTTGAAGGAGAAAGGCTACAAAGGAAGAAAACACAAAGGAAGAAAACACAAACAGACAAAATAGACTATCCTCTTGTGACCTCAGGCAAACAGAAGCTAGCATATAAAAAAAAATAAAAAAAACCATGATGCACTGCTGTAAATAAAACTCCCTTCACCGCTCTAACTCTTGTCAGCTCCTTTCTCTCTGTCTCCTCTTCCCAATCATCCTCTCTGTCTCTTTCTCTGCCACTAGTACAAACTACATTGCCATGGAAACCAGGGTACATGAGAAATGAAGCCCTGAGGTGGGATGAGGAGTGAGGGGGGGAGGGCCGACAATGTGAACGTGAATGAATGCATGTATGCCATTCTGCTGGAGCGCCATGACTCGTGCAGCCTAACATCCATACGCAATAATAAGCTTTAATGTTGTGTGTGTTCTGTCCGGGGAAATAAAGGCCAATGAGATGTGACAGATGAAGGCTGATATGAAGAGAGAGAGAGCTGAGTGCCCAGCGAACCACAACACGTTTAACTCTTCTGATTTACGTTACATAAAGCAGCCATGTGGAGAGGAATGTCTCGCCTCATTGTTGATATTTACTGTTTCTGCAATATCAATGCAGACATGGAGGTGAGTGTGTGTTTGTGTGTGCGTGTATGTTGCTTTCTGTCCTCCATTAGGGGAACTGTCTCTGCAGCGTGGTAGCCAGAGACATGAGGTAGCCATGTGGCTCTGCCTAATGGACAATTAATGGGCCTATAAACGGCTCGGTTATACGAGTGGCTGCTGATAAAGCAGTTTATCATACTCTGTGTGTGTGTGTATATATTTGCCTATGTATTTTTGCACGTATATGTGTGCACACACACACAGACACCTGAACACAGGCCTGAGGATTATCACAGATGGCTCAGCTTCACTAAACACTCAACTGACCAGCAGATACTGTGAGCCACTGATCGGTGTCTGTTTATTTAACAATCAAGTGTACAAGAAACAACAGTAACCCAACAATGCCAAATAAATCTACATATTAGTGGCATCAATCATTTTATATCTAACCCCAATAATCCCAATTTTAAAATAGTAGTGCTTAACTAATTCAACATTTGGGGGAATAACAATAAATTCATGTGTGAGGGTTAGAATAGATAAATATACTATGCTACTGATGGACATGTACGCATGTAGGCAGAAGGAGTTTCATCGTGTCTTTGTAGATTTCAAGAAGTACAACAGAGTGCCGAGGAAGGAGTTGTTGCATTGTATGAAAAGTCTGGAGTGGCAGGGAAAATGTAGGAATGGTACAGGATATGTATGTGAGCAGTAGGAGTGATGGAAGGTGTTTGCTATGGTGATGGACAGGCTGATAGATGAGGTCAGGCAGGAGTGTCTGTGGACTATGATGTAGGTGGGTGACATTGTGATCTGTAGTGAGAGCAGGGAGTAGGTGGAGGATTGACTGGAGAAGTGGAAGTATGTGCTGGAGAGAAGAAGAATGAAGGTAAGTCACAGAAAGACAGAATACATGTATTTGAATGAAAAGGAGGCAGCTTGAATAGTGAGGATGCAAGGGGTATATGTGTAGAAGGTGCAGGAGATCAGGTACTTGGGGTCAACAGTTTAAAGCAATGGTGAGTTTGGAAACAAGGTGAAAGTAAGTGCAGTCAGGATGGAGAAGGTGGATAAGAGTGACGGACGTTATCTGTGACAGAAGAGTAGCAACAAAAGTGAAGGGATGAACAGGATTAGAAACGAGCACATTAGAGGGACAGCCCAGGTTAGACATCATGGAGTAAAAGTAAGAGAGGCCAGATTGAGATGGTTTGAACACGTGAAAAGGAGGGATACTAAGTATATTGGTAGAAGTATGCTGGAGCTGCGAGGCAGGAGAAAAAGGGGAAGACCAAAGGACAGGGCAAGATGGAAACAGAAAATCCATTGTGGCGAGCCCTGAAGACAACAGCCCGAAGAAGAGGATGAACAGATGTGGTAGATATGGGACCACCACTGCAATAAGAGCTCAAAATAATTTGATATGGGAGAAAAGTGAAACTTGCCGTTATTCTTGCTGAATTTATAGAGGAAATTTAGGATTATACTTGATTATGTGATATTTTTCTCCCAGTTGTCCAGATAAATCACGAGCGTTAACATATTAATGCTGTCAGCCCCGATCCCAAGACTTCAATTGGAAGGTGCTCAAATTAACTGACTAAAAAGGTTATGTAATGAAATACAAAAAATAGAGTTGAAGATGTTCATTGTGCATAAGTAATGCATGTTCTACAAATTTATCCAAGATACATGTAATGATAAATGTACATTGAATAATAAAAATCTGAACGTAATGTCATGCAACTGCTGATTTAGAGTTACAGGCAAAGTTGTCCAAATACAGCTACTGCTTGTTACAATACATGTGTTTAGATTTTTTTCCTGGCTTACACCAATAACTAGTTAAATTATTTTTTTTCTTCCTTTATGTATGTCACTCATTACTTAAGGAATAATGATTAAAAGATCAGTTTCAGCTTCTCAAAACCAAATTTTTTGCGGTGTTGTTCAACAAATTCAAAATTATCCCGTTCATGGTTTAAGATAGGGACATTTGATGCATCGCTCAACATCGTTCATCTTTGAAACACGGTTGTGTAATTTTGGACATTTTACAGAGGCTGACAGACATTCATTTTTTTAAAGCGTCATGTTTGAAACTGAAGAAATCAAGTGGCTGGAATAAAGTTCTTTATCTATAGGTGCAGCCTAGAAAGGCCCTGGTCATGGTGGGAGTGGGACATGACATGATTATTATTATTTTTAAAATGTTGAAAAAAAATCTAAATATAATATCTATAAAAAAAGTACTAATGAATGTCATTAGGGGTGTGTACCTTTCCCTTAAAAAACTATGTTGGCGCACACTAAGAAAATGCTTTGCTAACATACACAGATAAACGTTGATAATAATAATAATAATAATAATAATCCAATTATCCTTCCTTTATTTATGAAATGTGATACAGTACGTAGTCGTGAAATTTATCCCATCCCTGAGGGAGCAGACGGCGGACAGGGAGCTGAGGTTTCACACTCTTGCTCAAGAACCCACTGCTTGTTGTGTCAAGGGCTGGGCTCGAACATTGGTATTCCGGTTGAAGGACTACTGTTCTACCCACTGAGCTAAAGCGGCCCTATGAATATGTAAATGCCTCACTATAAGTTCGATCATTCACGGCTCTCTTATTTTCAAGTTCCAATTTACAAACAAGATTTTCAAACAAGAGGAGGTGCTGTACGATACAACATGAGTTCAATTCCGTTACCAATTGATATGGTCCCATATTCCAAAAATGTATATTACACCGACTCAGTGGCATTGCTTGTTGGTATTTTTGCTGTAATATAATCCGAACATTATCATTGATCGTATTAATTATGTCATGCATCAGATTTTGTGTTGTGTTGGGCTCAGGTCAGGGATGAATAAAAAGTCATTAAATGTAGGTGTGGATCATGAATCAGGATGAGGAAACAGGTTGTTGTTTTTTTCCCACTTTCTTAAACAAACAGAGGAGAGAAGTCTTGGTAGCGGTTGTCTTTTGACACGAGATGAGTGAACCAAGACAAGGTGATGGAACCTCAAAACAACTAAGTTGTTCAAATCAACCTGAGAGGGGCCGTGTAGATTGGTGCTGAACTGCAGTCAAAAAACATGTAATATAAGTGGACTGGTGAATGAAGTGCGCATTGATGTGGATGATTGTCAATGGTTGTTTGTCTATAGCTACGTTCCCAGTGCCAGTGTTAGTGCTCAGTTACAATTTTTATTTGTTAGATCATATTTTTTCGTGTGACTGTTCACATTACGTTTAAAATGTGGCCTATATCAATCTCCAGTGTGAACAGTTAACGGCCCTAAACTGACCTGCATGCACACGAACAATAACAGAGACGTCACGCGCTGCATGCTGCCTATCCAGAAGCAAAATTAAGCCACTAAAGTTCATTTGAACGCTTATATTGAAAATGTTTATAGCGTTTATAAAGAAGTTTTTGAGTGAAAAGCAAGCAGTTTTTGTGGCGAATGTTGATTGAAGATAATGTCAAAGTTGCATGAATTCCAATCCGACGGTTCAGATTGAATTCGTATTGCAAAAATATCCCCAGTGTCCGATTTAGAACCACATGTGGAAGTGGCCCAAATCAGAACAGGAAAAAAAATAAGATTCCCTGTTTGTTCTGTTCACACTGCCATGAAAAAGACACATATGAGTAAAAGAATCAGACCTGGGTCAAGTTATGTGAACGTGGCCTATAAATTCGTAGGCCGAGGCACTCGCCAGTTTTGAAATTCTCCAGTTCCCCCGCGGTTACTGGCTAAGCCTTTACAGAAATTAACGGATGGATACTGAACCAAGAAATGTTCAGAAGTTTTTGAGGTTTAGCAAGGCATGTGCTCTCCTGAGTGCCATTATGTTACACCTGTTCTTTTACCTGCTATGACAAGACAAACCATCTGCTCTGAAGGGGTCTGTACCCATTCTCAAAGATGTATTTCAGGAAGTTACAATCACTGTGTGCACCCCCACCCCACATAGAAAAACATCAATTAGCTGATGTTCCGGTGAGAATTAAGGCTACACTAGTGGTCTTATCATCCTCGATCACTAATTAGGAGAGCAGATTCACTAAATTTGCATAAATTAAATTCCGATTCTTTTGTCAGTTTGGCTTCAATAATAGAAATGATGAATTTAACTAAAATGTAGCTTGAATGGCCACAAGTTAGCTCTCATTCTCTCTTGCCTGGGCAGAGCTTTGTTTGAATTCATACAAAAAGAAGGCAAAACAAAGGGAGTCAGGGAAGAACATCCACCTGTTGAGGTCCGCCTGCAGCTGGAGCTGTTCCTGCACTTTGCGGCAAACATCGTTGACAGTGTCGTAGACCTTCCCCACTTTGGTGAAAAGGGCTGCAATCTTGTCACTGCGGAGAAAACCGGCTGCTCGTCTCTTAAGCAAGTGACCCAGGCAGGCTTCGATGGCAGCTGGAAAGAGAAGACAAGAGATGGACATGTTAATTTTTTTATCAGGCAAACTAGACTCAACGTACGCCGTCTTCCCTTGACAGCAAAGGTCTATCATTGGAAAGTCCCAAATCCTCCTGATGAACTTCAAAAACAATTAAACAAATTTAATCTGAAGATATGTAGTGTTTAAAATATACTACTAGAGTTAAATATGATGTACACAAGATAGATTTCCTCATCTATTCATATACACCAAATTTGGAGTATATGAGCAGACATATGCTCCATATGAATTCAAAAAGCTGAAAAATTACGGCTTACGAAGTTTGTGATAAAGTCCCTCCTAATTACGTTAATATACAACCGACTTTTCCCAAAATCAATGCAGTTCTTCCTCGCAATAAGGTCTTTGTTGCTCCTGCTCCTGCTTCACTCGCATCAACATCCACCCTGAAAAGCAGTTCAAAGGACGGTGCTACAAGGACGAGTGCGTGCTTCAGGTGGGATTTAATGCACTCAAACATATGTTGGCACGCGAAGGACCGGATGAATTTCATCTTTGGACTCAACAATTCTGTGAATGGAGCGGTGACAGCGGAAAAGTTTTTTTAATAGCCTGCCATCCCCAGAAAACACTGCAACTCATGCCTTGAGCGAGAGACTGGGAATGACGCATTGGCCTCAATTATGGAAGTAACTGGCTTTACCTGCCCTCCACAGAGTTTTTTTTAACCAGATAAACCACTGTAGCGTGGGCATATTCACACATATAAGTTTGCAGTTAGACTTGTGCCAGTAAGTCTCTGAAATACCAATTTTAGCTGATCGATGTGCTCACCCCAGGAGCTTGAATAGACAACAATGTCATCGAGGTATGCGTTGTAACCCTTAACCCCTGCCAAAACACGCTTAACCAACCGCTGAAACGTGGCCGGCGCGCACACGAAAAGGCATCACGGTGTATTTCAAAAATGCGTCGGTAGTAACAAACGCTCATACCTCCTTTGCCCTAGGAATCAGTGGAACCTGCCAATAACCTTTTAGAAGGTCCAACTTGGTCACAAAAGCCAGAGAGCCAGATTTGTATTCGAGAAAAATAGATATAGATAAGAAAGATGTCCTCAAATCAATTCCTATGCACCAAATTTGGTCAAAATCGGACTAAAGGTTGTGAAATTAGGGCCTGAAAATATTTGGACTTTACATAACTTATCATTAATTTTCAGGATTTTGGCACAAAGAAAACTGTCCAGCATCCATCTCATACTTTATTCGGCTCATCCTTGGCCAATGATCAACCACTACAGAATATTTATATAAAGTCTATTCCAAGACATCTTGCAGACAATCAGACAAACAAAGAGACAAACATTGGCGACCACGTAACTTCCTCCAGCTCTGGCTGGGTGACACAAAGAGAGGAAGGAGTCGGAAAGATTCACTGTGATTCTCATTAACAAGAAAGTAAAGTTGGCCCCCAAAAAAGAAGGTAGCTAAACAAAAACCGATGCAGGAGCTAAGCTTGGATTTACACATAATCATTGACACCCAATGGGTTTATTTCATGGATATTTAAGAATAATGAGCTGAAAGGCTGATTTCCTGTGCAGAGTGGATCCACTGGCACAGACCATTGAGCCGTTCCTTGACTAGTGCTTGTGAATGGATCTTTTTGGATCACTTTGCATTACATGATCCTGTAATCTAGTTAGGAACAGGCTGCATCAGCCAACTCTAGGCGCCGTCCAAGCAATAAACGGTCTGCTCATACTATTGAGCACTTTTCATGGATTGTTGGTGAAGCTTCCCAGCAAATATAAACCGGGGAGCCAGAGTAAATCATCTATATCAGTATGCAGTATTTTCAATACATACAAACATGAATCACATGTAAATCGTATATACAGTATCTGTACTGCACTTATGCTGGTTTCCATCTGATATCATTTGTTTCTGTTGGGAACCATCAAAAGAAGGCAAACAGTTGAGCCATTTAACTTATGGGATTAAAAGGCCCACCCAAAATCATGTGGGCCCGCCCAAAGTAGGAATCCTATTTCACAACCTGGTTTTCAGGCTTAAAAAAACCCTAAATCATGTGAAAAAGATCCCACCACAACAAAATGTTACTGCGTCTAGTCAAAAATTTTCCAGTCACTTTTGTGATAAAGTATCTTCTTCCAAAATGGAGTTACTTCCTAGAAGGTGTGAGAATCAGGGATAAACAGACAATGTGCAGGAGTACAGAATGGTCCATGCTGTCTGAATTATTCCTTTCCCTCCTGAGTGGGAAAGGAATAATCATGTCACAGTGTCTGATGTATCTACACTAATGTCAACATGTTGCGTATCACGTCTTCACTGCCCCTCCAGGGTTTCAGGGTTCTGATAATGGACTTGTGTGTGTGTGTGTGTGTGTGTGGTGATAAGTTAATTATTATACCGCTCTGTGTCTCTTGTTCCAGGGCAGACATGACGGCCGCTTATTAAATCGGCTGAAGTGTAGTCACTAGAAATGTAATTTTCATGAGTTAGGTAAAATTGCTGGCCACCTGAAATCCTCTTTAAATATTTGGATGGTTGGAGGTGCAGCTCCTGTCTGTTTAATACAGATGAAGAGAAAATCACCCGAATTTTAATGAGAGCTGAGGGTAAACTGGCTCTAAGCAGCAAAAAAAAAAGAAAAGAAAGGGAAGGTTGTGAAAGTTGATCGCTATACAGTTTATGTCTGAAAACATTGCCAGAAAATAATGTGGTATAATGTAGTGGTTAGACAGATATTTAATATTTCAAAAAGGAAGGAGATAATATCTTTACTTTCACATATAACTCATATGCATAAGATGGAGCGCCATAGACCTATTATTTGTCTTTCAGGTTTTTCAATTCTTAAATACCAGTATGTACCATAGTATAATGGGGAAAATACTTGAGTTCTAGTTTAAGTTACTAATTTAATGTTTATAGAAAGAGGGAATTGAACATCCACTTGTATAACCTTTGCAATGAGTCATACACTGGTCATCCATAAAACTGGAACCACTGGCAAAGAAGTTATGTTTTTACCTTTGTTTGTTTGCAAGATTACAGAAAAACGAATGCATGGATTTGGAAGTTTTTCCAGCAATAAGGTTTTGCTCAACGTTATGTAATGACCTCAGGACATATCATAAAAACTTATTTCTTAACCTGGAGTTGGAGCTGGAGTTTTTTTGCAATAAATCTAAAATAAATCAATAGACATTTTTTTCCCCAGAGGTAGATTTTGGCATATCGTATAGATGATTACATTTTGGGGATGTTAAATCATGAACTCAGGATTTGATGTCATGATCCACCATTACGACAGTTGCATCTTGTGTGGAACTGAACAAATAAATCACTGATGAATTGACATTTCCACAGGCATACCACATAATGAAAAACTAAATCTTGAATAAGACATTACCTATTGTGAAAAATAATATCCATATAAATCTATAAGGGAGATTTATTATCAATATATGCAACTTTATTGACGATGCCTTCACGTGACACGAGCTGTGTGAACAATAAATTTCTTTTCAAATCAGATTTGAGTCAAATTCATATTCAGTCCTGGATCGGATTCATATTTGCAGCCATGTGAATTCATGCAGTCTTTTATGGATGTCCTGAAAGCTGCCGTCATCCGTCAGCGCTGGGAGTGTAGATTAGTCCCGCATATCAATGTGTGCACGTCTTCTGTTCCAGAAGGTCGATGAGTTCACATTAGTGCAAGAAAGGGGTCAACGTAACCATTAATCTGAACCATCAAGTTAAACAAATCTAATCTGAGCAGAAATAAGAATTGAACAATAAGGCTTGCAATGTGAACGCCAGCTATTTTCCAGAAGAACTCCAGCCCCTGGTCTTTGTTTCAATGTGGCTGCTATCTGCTGTAATGATTAGACTGTATGGTTTGTGACGACTTTAATAGAAATCTTTACTGGAAATCAAGTCTGGGAGCTCTGATCTAATTAACTTGGGAGCTGTTGGCTGTACTGAGCTTATTAAATCCCAGCTAAGTTGATTCAATTTTTACATTACAACTAAAAATCCAATTAAAAAAGCATGAACCATAGCAGCCTCATATCTTTTATGTTGAAACACTATCTATATAGTTGCATTATTTTTTATTGTTTTTGAACCACTTCAAACAATCAATCTGTGCACATATAACAGAAGTCTTAATGGTCTGATTGCATGCATCATCAGGAGGGAGGTTACGCTATGTATGTGTATTTGTTAACTTTCAGATGCATGTAAAAATAACATTTCTCAGAAGAATACAGTTCATATATTTAAATTCTTTATTCTTAGAAACCAATAAGAACAGACAGCTATTTCTCTGACATGGGTGACATAAAACAAACAATTGACCGTTTTTAACACATTTGTGAAATTATTGTTTTGAAACAGTACCACCCTGTTTCTGAGATGTGTATCAGAATATGATGGTCAACTTTTTTTAGATAGCGCTAGCGATGTTAAATAAGGCCTTCATAATGAAAATAAATCTGCTTAACAAATTATTGTTTAAATCTCCATTCCAAAATATTTTTCAAAGGTAGAACTTTGCTGATTAGGCTATATATGGCACATAAATAAGTATTTTTTAAAAATGTTGGTTTCGAAAAAGCCCTTTTTATCTCCATAAAGCGGATCTTATGGAGGCCCCCGTGTTGTTACAGACGGACAGGGATTACATTTTAAGTCGATACTGTGTTTTGAGATAAACAGGAGGATCACACGAATTATATAGAACAAGTAAAAGCAAAATAGCACTTTTGCCAGAGGATTCAACCCGGCTGCTACAGGCGCCTCATCCTCCATTCTTCTGTGGCCGTGAGGCTAACGGCCGAGCCGAGTTGAATTCTCACGGCAACTCAGCTAAAAAGGGAGGCCTGCGACGCCCAACACCGGCCAAATTGCAATTTCCAAACACACACTGGACCTTAAATGGTAACATTTGAGGGAAATAATTAATGATCCATGAATGCATATCTCGTTTTCTCACACAGAGTGGTGGTTGCATTAACAGGCCATTGTGAAACCTGGTCAGTCAGAACATCATTTAGAGGTCCAAGATGGACTCTCTAAGATGATGGCATCACATTTCAGTACCACTTACTCAATTATTTAAACTCAAGAAGTTGTATGAGGAACTTTCATTAAAATTTGAATGGGTTATGACACTAAAATCCAATACTTGAAATGAAAAATCTTTTTTTTTCATCAGACAAAAAGGTGTGATGGGGTTGACACATTACCTAGGGCTGAAATCCTGGGAATAAAGGTAACTTAAAGAAATATTTTAAATTCTTCTATATAAAAAAAAAAAAAAAAAAAAAAAAAAAAAAGGAAAGGAAAGGAGATCAAAGATATATTTTTCAGTGAGTCCAGAGCAGGCTTTTGAAGTTATGAATAACATCTTAAATCCTAAAAGCAACTGGATGCCAATAAAGAGAGGCTAGAACAGGAGTAATATTGTTTCTCTTTCTGTTTCTTGTGAGAAGAAGTAGCTGCTCTATCTTGCACAAGCTGACAATTATTTAAATTATGTTCACTTCAACATGTATAAAGTGACTTTCAGTTGTCTAAACAAGAGAAGATAAAAGTATGGATGATCATTTGTAATTCTAGCATCAGAGGAAACTTAACTGATCATGGACTGTTTCCTGGGCTACATAAAACAAGACTGAACAATCATGTTGACATGTTTGTTCAGTCTGAGGCTGCAACAATAACACAAGATGTTTGAATTTCTCTGTAATGTTTTGGGATAAAGGTATGCCATTCATGCTACATTAAGCTTTTGAAATACATGTAAAATAAACATTTACACAATAAAGCCACAGCTATTTCCATGAAAGCCTTAATGACCTGGGTGTCATAGCATTACAAATCTTTGGCTTGTGAGGTTTCAAGGTGCAGGAAATTGACTGTGAACATGAATAAGATCAATATGTATCCGTAACATAAACCTGAACTGTATCTAGATTAATTTGCCTTATAAATATGATGTTCTGATGTGTTACATGTAAACCACACACACACACAGAGTTGTATAGAAGCAGGACATTATAGCAGAAACAGAGAGGCAGTCTAGAATGAGGGATGAATGGATGTTAATAGTCGCTCTCTGTCTGTGACCTATCCATTAACCATTCCCCTCCCTGTATTTGCTGCATTACAGCTCAGCCACAACCAAATTTTAGTTCTAATACTGGGACAAATTATTAATGCTAACTCAAACAGAGAATTTACCTCATGCTCGTTTCTGCATGTGACGGTCGTGGTTTAATAGGCTTTAATAATGTGCTGTTATATTGGGAAAAGAAAAATTAAATAATGGGATTCTGTAGAAGTGCCGTGTTCATGCAAATGTGTCCGTGGTATGTAAACACAATACGGAGATTACTCTTTAATTTTGCATAAAAACCCATCAGCAGTATTGACTCGTGCTTTTGCTGCTGTCTGATTGAGTTGTTCCTCTGATGTAAATTTAGTGAATATAATGACCCATAACAGCTGAACGGTGTGATAATGTAAAAAACAAGTACTTATTGGTACTTTTATTCTGCTCGAAGAGCATCGGAAAGGCTCTGTGTACAACATCTTCACATTAGCTTTACTCTGGATATTAGTTTGCTGTTCCTGCAGTGATTGTGAGGATTGGCAGTTCATGTTTTAGCTGAAGTGGAGACTAATTGTATTGGAGGAAATGAACAAAATCATCTGGAAATTAAAGATTTTCCACAAAAAGCCCAAGAAATTTAGACAGCAAAGACATCACAAAATTACATTCTCATTCACCTATTCTTTAGGTGATCGTAGAGTAGCGGATGCTGCTCTTTTATCTGGATATATGGTATACAGAAGATGAACAATAAACTGACCCACCTTAAAAATCCCTTCAGAATTTGTAGAAAGTCTGACATTTCAAGAGACACCACTTATATTATTATAGTTAATGCATGCGAGAGAAATAAAAAGTGAAACTAGACTGAATATAAAGAGTTTAAAATTATGCTCCAGAAAAAAAAACCAAACTGAGGCTCATCGTAAATATCAAGAATTAATTTAATGAAAAAAAAAATAAATAAATTATCATAGTTAAATATGTGTAAAGTTTGGTGAGGATAGTTTTTATAGTTTGCCAAAATAAAGACTACTAAAACCCAAGCATCCCTACATGAAAGAAGGCCCAACCCGCTCCATCTTATAACTCTGCTGCCCTGCCCTGGGGCTGGTGTCCAAATAGAACCTCACTGGAAATAGCACCCAAAAAGCACATGGGCACAACCCTAAAGTTGATGAGGCGAGAGATGAGGAAGGCTTGGTTGAGCAACATGAAGATACAACACCAACTGGGACATGAGGACATGCATATAATGGGAGGCTGGTGTTCATAGAAGGCAATAACGCTGGTAAGAAATATACAAGCAAGGGGAAGTGAGAAACGGGAGTAAATGATAAAATGGATACATAAACTTGGATTAGTGGCTCCCAAACTATTTTTTTGAGGGGCCCATATTTTTAATATTAACAACCATTGAGACCCAAATCCCAGTAGACCTGGGTGTATAAGGGGTGTAAGGTGCATAAATGAACCTTACTGACCGTTTTTAAAGCCGTCTGCATCATCTTATTATCTTGAAGCAAGAATCCATTTCAAAGTGATCGGCTATACATTTAAATTACAACTTCATCGAATGCTTATCTATATACTGTATATACTTTACAGATACGACTAATTAAGTTAATTTAGGCTGGGTTTGGTATCTCATTGTTTGTTTCCCCTCTTATCAAATTAAAAACAGTTTAATTAGGCATCTTTATAAATAAGAAAATGTATTGAATTTGAGTAGAAAGAAATTTAGTGCCTTTTAACTTGCTAATCGGGCACGTAGTGAACAATTTTCACATTAAACGACTTGAAAACTGTATGAGCGAGTTTCATTTGGTCTTTTTAAGCCATACTAGAGCTCCTAATGCATACGTCTGATGACAGGCTTCTCAATCGTAGTACAGCTTTTGCTTCTAGTGCGCGTTCACACCATCGGCAAAAGCAGTCTCCCATCTCCCCACCAGAGAGGCAACCTAGTCAGCGTGAGAAAAGGACAAGCCCGAACACCCCATCTGAGATGATACTAACACATCCACTGCAACACTTGCCTCCTCACCTGGAGTAAGATAGTAAGGTGTGTAGTGTATGGATGAATGAACAGATGTGTTATAGGCGAAAGCCACCTGCCCCAGATAGTCATCCCACTCGCCCACAGGCAAGCAAAAATGTAGCCAGCTGGTCAATGAGAGTCCGGTTGAATCTTTCAACCAGGCAATCTGACTTGGGATTATTAGGTTTGGTGCGTGTTTTCTTAATACCCAAGAGTGGTCTCTGCACAATCTCACTTTCAAATTTTCGTCCTCAATCACTGGGCAGCACTTACGGAATGCCATGCACCATCACATTGTCCTCAAATAAACCCTGTGCTGATGACTGGGCTGTCTGATTAGGAAGAGCATATAGGTTAATAAATCTTGGGAAGTAGACTCCAACTAATAACATATCTGTTTCTCTTAGAAGTCACTGGTAGCTCGAGAAAGTCGATTGCTACTCTCTGGACTGGCCGTATGGATTTGATTGATATTAGTTTGGGGCCTGCATCATGAATCCTGGAGAAAACGTCACGCAAGTTGGTGAGATAATTCTCAAACGTGGGCTTTTTTTGAGGACATAATCGAGGTACACTATATACACCTGCCATGGAGGCCATCGAAGCACCAGTTCAATCCTATTACTTTTACTTTTTAGTGCTGACTTTTTAGCAAATCAATTACTCTGTACCCTCGCTTATGATATGTTGTCAAGTGTGCAGTTTGATATCACACTACACTCAAAGGGAGAAGAAAGGATGTATCCTTGGTAAACATGTGCGCACGTACATACATCCAGCAGATGTCATCACAGTGTCTTCTCCCTGTCTTTGTCCTGTCCCTCTACTTCCCACGCTTTTAAGCAACCACTGGATGACTAAGTTGATGGCTGAAATGATCACCCTTAATGGAAAAGAAACAAAACTAGCACTGCCATGGGATATTTACATAGTCATTTGCTGACACTATGAGGAAAAAGTGGCAAATAAAAATGATGCAACGTTTTTTCTAATTATTTCATGATGTCAGATTGATAGCAGCCGGACAGAACCCCCATTTAGAAAGGCTATTTCAACAAAAATCATTAAAACTGGTCCTCGATATTTAGTTGTGTTTGTACTGTTTGGGTTATTGTGCTCTATTGGTGACGGCAGAGAAAATAAACTAACTAGAGGTTAGTCTCAGAGGTAGTGGCAGTAGGACCTGGAGCTGTCTCAACTGACATCATTAGCAGATCCTAATGAAGACAAAGCCAATTAGAATGCACAGCTTGTCTCCCCCCGTCTATATCTGTTTGTCTGAGAAATTCTATCAGGTTTCTTAGTCGCCTTCTGCTGTCAATGACTCGGTCTCACCTATCTCTACCACACAGCTGTCTTCTAATACCCTTATCCACCACAATGTCTGGGTCAGTTTATTTTGTGGAGATCATTGCAGATAACCTGCTTATATATCAGACCAGGACACTCTGAGATGACTAATGGCAGACAAAAGGTTAGTGTTTCAAAATCCCAGCCCAGGAGACTGGCTACATTTACTGTACATGTTGGGGAAATCTGAGCAGGCAAGATGAAAAAAGCAACAGCACGCCTGTCATTATAAATTTAACATCAGTACCCATGAGAGATTTTAATCCCATGCAGATGCTCTCTAATGTGCACCAGCAACAACCAGGAAACTCAGTTTTGAATCCCATGGAAACCAGAGAGTTGTATTGTTCTCTATTATGAAAGGACCTTCAAATCGGTGTGCTTCAGTTTCCTCTAAATAATTCATGCAACAATAAAGCAGAACAATAACCGGAGAATGTATTAACAATGATGCACAGATCGGTGCTGTATGGACAGACCATAATCTCTACTTTAGGTAGCAGAATGACATGAAAACCACATAAATTAAGCAAATCATGTGTAATGTGACTGAATTTTGACTAGAGATGAAGTTGACAGAGGATTCCCTATTATGGACAAGGCTAACCATTATATGCCCTGTTTGGAAGGGTCATGAAAATATGGAGCACCTCATGTGAGGTTTGTAACTTGGTCAGCATCATGAAAATTTGGGGTATACTGTCCAAAAAGGAAGTATGAATTAATAAACATGTAAATGAACTACAAAAATAAGTAAGCAAATAATGTGAATAAATGTATTATTTGGAATTAATGATGTTTTGGGCAGTATATTGGTGTAGCACCGTTAGTTCTCAGGGAGAAGGTTCTGGCTTCTGGGGGGGCGATCAATCAACAACGGCAGCTGTCCAGTCTTCATACGTACTTTCTTTGCCTTCAAGATTCATGCTGCCACACCCTCACATCCTCTCCGTACACCACTCCCACCTCCAATTGAGGGACAGAGCAGCGTCAACAACATAACTACAATTCTGAACAAATTATAATCGTTTTCAAATATGTAAACTATAATTTTACATTTCTAAATATCTTTACTTGATCACATGACAGTCTGCTGGATGACACCTTTTTGACACCTGAAGGCCACTGAAGCCTCTTGAATAGTGACCGGTGTGCTGAATGTGTAAAATACGTCGTACAATATGAAACTTCACGGCTAGATGCTACAAATATTTCACACAGGACTTTTGATATTGCTTAAACATCAAGTCACTGCAACTTCCTATTTTGGATACTGTAATCTGAGCATTCCAAATGTTCATATAGACTTCAGTGTTTTTTGACATCTTGTCAAACCTACGTTCAGCTGGATATTAAACAGATGATAATGGTTAGAATGCATATCATAATAATGCCGACAGAAGACAGATACCTCAGCCAAATGTCACACAATCATAACATCAGAAGATTGATAAAAACACAGGTGTGTGAGAGACATGATTGATGACTTTAATAATCCTGCGAATGTCAGAAGCAGACAAGCAGCGTGGATGGCAACGTCTCTCCGGCATATGGGAAATAATTGCGCAGAACTGGTGGATGCATTTCAAAGGTTATAGGTGTGTGTGTGTGTGTGTGTGTGTGTATGTGTGTAGGATCGCACGAGGGCTGTTAATGCTGTTTCATTCATGATTCATCTGGAAACTTTATATTCATTTTTCTTTAATTTGAATCAATCAAATTTCATGTGTCTCAAGTGTTTATTTTCAGTGGGGCAAATTAAAAGAATGAAAAAGCAGTGTCCGAGTTTCTTTCCACCGAAGCACAACACGTTTTGATAATCGGATTTGAGTGGCAGCAATATGAAAGCAGCAGTATGAGCCTACCTTTGTGCCGCTCACATCATACAGAGGATTATGGTTGTGAGTCTACCTGAGATTGGTTTTGATGGTGCTTTGACAAAGTGACGTAATAGCGGAGGACGTCTTTGATATTAAACCCATGTAAATTTGCCATGCCTGCTATTTGTTAAATAAAGATTCCACAGAAATAAGCCACCTTATTTAGCCAAATACACAGTTGGCCCCGACTAGAGGCGCGATCGACGCAACGATCGTGCTTCCAGTGACCTGCCAACCCATCCTTCCAACCTCCAGTGCCGGTCCACAGCACTGTCAGTGCTTTGTTGCATCGAGTCAGCTGTCAGTGCTGGTCCACGGCACTGACAGCTGACGTTGTTGCATCAGCAACTGTTAGGGAGAGCACTGACATCATATGTCAGTAAATTCAAGGGAAATACAGACTTTGCTCATCAGACAGACTTTGTGGGGCGACGGTTGTCCACTTACCTGAAGGTCAGTGGTTTGGACCCCGGCCACTGCAGTCTACATGTCGAAGTGTCCTTGAGCAAGATACTGAACCCCAAGCTACTCCCAATGGCTATTCCATTGGTCTGTGAATGATGGCGTGAATGGTTACTGCTCGTGATGAGCATGTGGTGCCTTACATGGCAGCAACCATCATCACTGTGTGAATGTTTGTGTGAATGGGTGAATGTTGACTCACATTGTAAAAGCGCTTCGAGTAGTCAAGCAGACTAGAAAAGCGCTGTATAAGTACATTCCATTTACCCCGTGTGAATGCAACACACCAAACACAGATGTGGGAGTATGATTTATAAATCACATGAGGCCCTCAGTTAATATTAGGTCCATGTGAATAGGGCTATCGTCAGAACAGAACCAGAAGTTTAGCAGCCTTTGTATTTTTATTCTTCTATTTCTTGTTAGTGTCTTTCTTTCTATTTCTGTAAATCTGGGCGTGACTCCGCACACTTCGTTGGTGCCAACTCACCTGCACAACTGACCATCAAGTAGCCTGCTCTCCTGCAAGGCTGAGACCCATCAACCACTCAAGCTACTGCTGCATATTTTACTTCACTACATTTTTTTTCCATCTGCAAATGTGGTGGCTATATGGGACTCTTTACAAATCTTCTATTCATCTGGTGCCTGCTAAACCGTGTGCCTCATGTTCATGGTCCACCAGCTACATTCGGCACACTGACAGCAGAAATACTTCTCAGTCTGCCGCTATCTGCCCGGCCATGCCGACTCTGGTATTAAGCCACCACTCTGTGTCTTAAGACTGCAATTCAAAACCAAGCTCAGAAAAACTTCAACTTAATTTTTATACAGAAATTTTCATCCTGACAAACATAATTTACATAATGACTTTACGAGGAGCCCTGCATTGGACTTTTACCGAGACGATTTTACTTCTAATCTAGAAACTATCAAAGCTAAGCTGAGTTGACGTTAAGTAAAAACACAACTCCAACAACAAACAGTCAATCATTTTAACTCACCCAAACAAACAAGTAATTCATACTTTAAAGTTGATAGAAATCCCAGCCTATTATTGTGATTAGACTTTGAATGTCTTCATAAAGAAATAAGCTATCGTAAAATAATATAAAATAATTTCTTTGCATATTTTATTAGAGGGATCTCTTAATTTAGTATCCTAGACAATTTAAATTTACCAGTTTAAATTTCATTGATTGTCAGTTTTAATTAGATTAACTCATCGTCACTACCTTAATCAAAGTTAAATCTCTTAAATGTTTCGGTAAAATATATTATAGAAAGCTATTCAACCCTTATTAGATTTTTGTTTTTGCTTGTACCAAGTTACATCATTCTGTTTAGTATGTCCTTAAATGTTTTAATATGCCTAAATAACATTGAATAAGACTTTTTCTATAGCCATGGTTAAGGCCTCCTTCTCAGTGGCCCCTTTGACCTATGGTTCTGTGTATCTCATTTTTTTCAATAAGAAATAGTGACTCATAGTGACACATGGTGGCGCAGTGGTTAGCGCTGCTGCCTCACAGCAAGAAGGTACGGGGTTCGAATCCAAAAAAAAAAGTCCAATAAGGGATGTGCTCCAACAAAATGGCTTCTGCTAAAGTTAAAAAAAAAAACTTGTGGAACCACCATTTCATCCAGATTAACTCCAACATTCAACAGTTACACTTTAGCCTACTCTTCCACTAAATTTCATGAAAGTTTGTTTTTCAAGTCAAGTAGTTTCATTATTGATCAAAATGTTGAAAGTATCCCGACGTCTCCATGGATTCAGTGGATTTATCTCATGGTGGATTTGCAGCCCTCATACTTCCAAGAGGAAGAAATCCTGACTAAAATCCATAATTAACTCATACTTATGGACTGTGCTTGAATGTAGATAGTATGGGATCACATCAGATACATTTCCTGTACAAGCAGAGTTATAAAAACCCTTGAGATAACACAACTCTCAACACAGCTCAGAGTCGCAGCTGCCTTGAAGGATGAAGGATTATACTAACAAATGTTCCCTCTCAATGCAAAATCTGAGTTTCAAAATGGGCAAATTTAAACCCAGAGCAGTAAGAAAGTTCAGGCAAGCGTCATGTCCTGCAGAACATCCCTCAGCCAGTATACTCACATTCAAAATTCAATATATTAGCTTTGGAAACGAATATCTGGTGAACATCTGGATTATTTGTATTTAGTGTCTACACGTGTTTGAATTATGAGTCATTCCGGAGGTCTTTGATGAGCTGCAGACAGAAATAGATCAAGAGGAACACCGGTGGAACAATGACACGGAGTGTGCTGAGACAGATGGTGGAGATTGCAAGGATATAAAAAGAGATTGCAGGTTTTTTTTTTTAAAGAAAATCTCTTCCGAGGCAATTTCAGCAGAGATAATGGGAAATACTCTCTTTTTTTCCCACTTTCTCCTTTAGCTGCCCAAGCTCAACCAGAAAATCACAACGTCTGCTGCCAAACCAGTGACCAATGTTTTTGTCAGAGAAATTTCTACAATAATTTTGTTGAAGAGTGTTTGTGACGACTAAGGAAAGCTCAGGGTGACTCAGTGATTTTTAAATGAGTATATAACCCAATCTTGTTTATTTTATAGAAAAATATGATTAGAATCATGAGAGATAAAACACAGCCTTGTTCTATTTATAACACTGAGGCTTGAATCAGTCCCACCAGAAACCATTGGAAACCAACGCCTCTTCTCCACTGATGCTGTAACCTCTGCTTTCTAAATTCAACCATCAACCCTGTAATCAACACAATAAGAGTGATATAAGTTGCTGCAAAGGAACAGTTCACGCCCCCAAAAAATGCAGTCTTTATATAGTATCCCCAATGCCCAAATGGAATTTAGTTGCAGAGATTTTGTTGTTTATGATCAGTGGACTATTTAAAACATCCTTCTTCATTCAGTTTATAATAGAATATTAATTTTTGCCTACTATTGACATTAATGGAAACAACAGGCTTTGGGATATGTGACTTATTTCCTTAAAATGAGAACCATTTCATTGGCGATCTGTTTCTTGACAGTGTCGCGTCTTGCCATCTGTTACTTTTCTTGTCATGAGGCAATTGTTTCCTGAGTGCACTCAAGTGCTGGAATCTTGGTTGTTTTAGGGCTGTTGTTGCCAAATGACTCCTGAGGATGGACCACAACCCAATAAATGCAGTTTGTGCGTCTGGATGGACCGAGCACCCTTGGATGGCGCTGCAAGAATAGGAGAAGTAGTAGTCAGAAGTGGCTCATTTATTATTCTGCTTGACTCTTTGAACAACCCCCAAACTTTCAGATAAGTTTGACAGTATAAGTAATCAATACAGGCTAATGAATATATGGTGTGGTGTAAATAGTTAAATATTTATATTCCCGAAAAATTGGGATATAAATGGAATCAAAATAGTCACATTCACTACCGCAGATCCCCCCTTGTTACTGTGGTAACTGAAAAAATGTTTAATGGATCATTTTCAAATTTTATAACCTCATGGACCGCAGTGGGAGGAATAACTGGATTGATTTTGGGAATTGTCAGATGTATATATCGGACACTAGGGGGAGCTTTAGCTCAAAAGGTTCTTGGGCCATTATTTTTCTACTGCTCTAATTATGTCCAAATATGGTACATATGAATTGACTCAAGGAGATCCATCCTGTATATCTCATTTTTTTAATTTCATAGTTCATTTTTCACTTACTGGGGGGAGCTTTTTTCTGGAAAAGATTTAATATTTAGTTTGAGGAGTTAAATTAGGGGGATTGCTTGTACAACACATGAGATAGGGGGCTTTTGGAGAAATACCCTTGCTTTCAGGAATGACAGTGTAGGTGTCATTTCTGTTGCCGTTATAATACAGATGATTGGAGAGGAGTCTGAGGATTATGCGATTAGATCGTTCATTGAAAATAATGGATGATTTGTTCTTCCAAAGCCTAACAATACTGAACTCAAACACACACCGACACACTCAATATATCCACGGTGAAATACATATTTATATAGCTTGGTTTATATAGTGGTGTGAAATACATTTTACAGAATAGGATGGTTTCTGTAGAACTACAAATGCTGCTGCATGGCGCTATGATCCAGCAGCAGTTAGGGTACCTGCAAGGACGGCGTAGTTACAGCTGAAAAGTCTGATTAAAAAAGCTTGTTTAATATGGTTTTCTCCCTCTCTTGCCTCAATAGCCAATACATTTTTCCCGTTTGGCCCAAACATGGAGAGTGTATGACGATTGGGTGTTGCAAGTATGACATAATAAACAGCAAAGGGTTTATGTAAATCATGTTAGAATATTTTTTTCATCGTTCCTGACCAGTTCTGAAATAACCTATAGGAGGACTGAGTTTACAAACATGGTGGCAAGTAGACTACGGGAAGTTACGGCTGCTGGGCGGGACAACAATGAAGAAGAAAGGCTTCTGAAGTGTGGTATCGATATTCCTGCCTGTTCGTCAGTGTTTCATTGTAGGAAAACCATGACCGAGTAATAAAAGAGCTTTGCCGGCAAGTTCATCCATAGCCATTATCGATCTGCCTCTTAATTGACCATGTTATTTGACGGGGATGAATGGCTGAAATATATTTATTGCTCAATTCCTATGTAGTGTGCTAAAATTCAAGCTATTTCTTGGCGACCATTTAGAGAGAGGGCTAAAATCACCATAATAATCCTGCGAAGTGATCAATAAGCTGTAGACTACATACTCATAGTCAGCAGTCAGGCTGTGATGCAGAACAGACAAAGGGTCCAACACTCTGCCTCTTGTTATTTAATTTCTGCCTCTGAGCGGAGATCACACCCGGAAATTCATGACTAAACTTCAGCAAAATTTGGGCATTTCCATTTACGGAGGTTAGATTGCTCCTCAGCGTTTCAGCTCCATCATTGTGAAACATTCCATAAATACCCAGTGCTGCTTTAATTAAAAGTCTTGGATGAGTCATAAATGGTGTCAGAGACTCTTAATAATAACCGCTTAAGAGGTGGACAGCTTCCAGTAGCTATCGGCTGGTATTTATTAAGGATGATGACTGATAATCCTACTTGTAGAAAGCTGGAGTGCTGCCTATTTCACCTGCATAGACCCTAGCAGCATGATGCTTTGAAATGTTGGATGGTGATATTTGCTCTGGCAGGATCAGAGTGTCCCAAGACAAAGAAATCAGCGGGAGCGATGACGAGGCGGCACTCTCTGGTATCTGCTCCATGCAGCACTGTGTGTGTGTGTGTGTTTGTGTGCCGGTAAATCTGTGAGGAGGATCAAGGCCTTCTGAATCGACTCTGGAAGATTTAGTGTAAATTGGATGAGTCTCTTGTGGTTTCTGTCTCTCATACCTTTTTCTGCTCTTTTGCGTGGGATGGGAGGATGCTACGAGGAGAGAGGAGGGAGGAGGGAGGAGGAATGGCCAAAGGGTCAGTCAAGTTGGCATAGCGACCAATCTACATCCGCTTTTGGTTACCATTGGAAATGATCAGGCGTCGGGGGCTGTGTGCAGAGCTTCGGCTCAATTTAGCCTCGCCTTACTGCACTTTGCCGAGTTGCAACCTTGGGCTTCTTGAGTGACAACGGTGATGGAAGCCTTTCAGAGCGAGAGATGCAGCGTCTGCTATGACTAAGACTGCAGCACTCCAGCTCTATGGGTGGATGATACAACGGATAGACGAGGGATTGGTGGGTTCAGGGCAGGTCTTAGTAAAATGTAATTATAGCTGAGGTGAGACAGGATGTAAAATGGATCAAGAAAAGAAGTCATGAGCAAAGAGTGGGTGTGCAGACATACAAGCAATAACTGGGATAAATGCAAATACTACCTAGTTCAGTGCCGGCATATTCACTGAGCAGATTAACTCAATTACAACAGCCAAGTCAGATCTACAGTCTCTTTCACAGACGTGTGAAAACCATTGACTCTTGTTCTCAGTTTTCCTCTTCCATCTTTCAGACACTTTCTCATGTACTCGCTCGCTACAGACACATTTCTTCATCTCTTCATGAATGGTTGTACTCACATGCACAAGAGAGACAAGCAGTCCCTGATTAACTTCTTTTAATCTTTCTATTAGTAGGTTTGATTATCCTCGTGATACACAGCTGGCTGTACACATCTTCCTTCACTGGCACATTCTTTCTCTGCCCACCTTGTGACTTCCTGTGCTCTTCCTCTGCATTCTCTGTAGTTGCTGCTACATTTCAATTATTACAGTTCACCAGGGAGATAGATTCAAGGTGGCGAGGAACAATATCAGTGGTGTGTATAAACTCCTACAATGAGGGTATGTTTCCAGGTCTGGTTCTTTATTTCGCTACCCGGGAGGTCAAATAAGGTGTCATTTGCATTTGTTTTTTGTTTTCTAGCACAGAGAAGATTATCAGACTTGATTATCTAGATGAAGTGAAAGTCATAACAAGGATTCCCGTGAAGTGAACCCGGGGAAGGATCGATAAAGATGCACAGCAGTCAGCACAGGAGGGAGGGCATGAATTGTGGAGGGAGGACATGTTGGTAGACGGAGGTTGGAGTGCATGGAGCTTCCCTTTTCCAATTCCTCTTCCACTTTCCCCTCCTCGTCCATGGTCCGACCCCAAACGCCATTGTCGACCTGAAATCAGTCAGAAGCACCCGTCCCCGCCACTGTGGCTGCTGCAGGCATTCTGTCGCCATTGTCTCCCTCAAGCACAGATGCCCCCGACTAAAGTCCTGTTGCCTCCCTCCTGGCGACCATATTAGGAAAAAAAAGTATATTAAGTACTTGAATTCTGTACCCAGAAATTAACGTTGAATCGCAAGCAGATTCAAAAATGTTTTTGTTGACTGGCTTAAGTCAGCGATCTACCTGGATAGTTAAATAGTTATATAAATATCAACACCATTTTTAATAGCTTGCCAAAATCGCAGTTCATTTGGATGCCATTAATGTCTAAAATGAATTGTGTTATGTCATTACTTGTCATTCCATGACATCGGTTGGGTCCTGAATTAAAAACATTCTCCATTATTTCCCTCTAATTGCTTGGAACAGCTCTATGAGTGCATGGAAATTTGATTGGACTTATTATTAAAGTATAACAGATTTATAGAGTTATTCAAATTAGAAGTAGTAAAAGAAGTTTAACATACAAGGCCCCTACGGAGCTGTCAGGAAGTACCAAAGAATGTCATACTTTTTGCTCTGATGTGTGAATTTATTTCATTAAGTTGGACTAAGAATAAATATTAAAATATGCATTCTCCTCTGTGTTCTGTTAGATGAATCTCCACTTCCCATCCAGCATGAATAGCTTGGGGTGGTGCCGGTCTTTCAGAGGAGGCATCTTCTTAACTGCATGGCTTCGTGTCACATTACAGAGAATCAATGCTTCCCCTGCCAGAAGACAAATGTGCTCATTATGGGCTGGAGTGGAGCACTAATCATTGCCATTGTCAGAGAGAGGTTTGGGCACTCTGCATGGGATTTGTCGGGTGGCTGCTGTTTCGGTCTGCTCGCATCTTCACCGCGGAAAGCGCAATGCAACAAAAACACTCTACGCGAAATGATAACCATGTTCCTTCTAAGGATACATGAAAGTCCTACTCTCATCTTTCTACAGATCTTAGTATCAGGACAGTTTGATGTGACACGGCTGTGAATGGAAGCAGCTGTGTGCAGACACATCTCCGCTAAGGGTTATTGCAACAGGATCATCTTCACATCAGTTCTTACAAAAAAAAAAAAACACCAGCATTTCGTCAGATGAAATGTATTTACACCTTGCATTTACAGAATTTTCTAAAAAGATACGAACAGACTTTGCTCCAGCAAACTTCCGTCCCATGTTTACTTTTCAAAAGAAAACACTTTTTCCAGACCTTTGAATCACAAATTCAATCACTAGTTATTCAATAATTGCTCCAGTGCGTTGCTGTTTACAGATGCAGGGTTTCTAAGAAATAACCAACCAATATCAGCTTTGCGAGTTTAAGAATGTATCATTTATGCTACTATTTGATGTAAGTTATTGCCATTAGTTACAGAGATACCAACTCTTACATATCAAGCTTTATCTTTGGTGATTTTGATAATGCATCATGGTAAATCCTTACAGAAATCAATAATATAGCTTCTGTGACAGCTCAAAATTATGCTGGTGGTGTTTGAATAACAACGTGGCAACTGTAAGGGTATAATATGCAATGTATGCATTCACGAATACTCAGATGCCCCTCTTAATTCAAGGAAAACACCCTAATCCAAATCCTAACGAGGTTGGTGAGCCATCAAAATAGCTCAGGGGTCCATTAAGGTAGAGGTCTTTATTTATCTATATCTACTCCAAATCTCAAAGGTTCCATTTTTCGCACATGCCCTAAACCTTTGTAAATCATAAGCTGTTCAGCTTTAAGGCTCTGTTGTCATCTCTCAGACTGGTTCTCTTCTGGTCAATTGTTACTACAAAGAAAGGAGGGCAATTAACTGGTTTCACTCAAGACATCTGTTCTAGTTTGACTCTCTCTCTCTCACTGGGACCATTACCTAAACCACAGTCCGTGTTCCTCCCATGACTGATCAAACAAAACCCCACTGTCACAACATAATGACAGATTGATTTGGGGGCAGATGACATAGTATTAAAGGATTTGAAAGAATCTTTCGAAAGGACCTTTCCTCTAAATAGCTCTTCTTTGCGAAATGCCTAACCTTCCAACTGGGTTTCAGAAAAATCTGTAAGGTAATTTTTCAGTAATCCTGCTGCAAGTGAAGAAATTACTACCTTGGCAGAGGAATTCATCATCATGTCACTGTCACAATTAACTACTGTGCCAACCAGCACTGGTCTTTGCTCATTCGGTCTGTTTCTATTGACCCGGTCACATAGACCAGTGGTTCCCTAACATTTTTCCTGGGGAACTACATTATCAAAATGAAAAATCGTCATAACCCAAATTTCAATACAGCCCATCTTCTATTAATGCAAGATTAATGATCTGTTTCTAAATGAACTTTCCTGACCAATCTAACTACTTTCTGCATCATCTTACTATCTTGAATAGGTAAAGCAGCCATTTAAACGTGAGAGGCTTTACATTTAATTCACAACTTAATTGAATGATTATTGAAAATATGCTGTTTACGGTACATATGTTAAATACGACCAAATAAGGTATTTTAAGCAGGGTGTGGTATCTCATTGTATTCATCCCCTCTTATCAAAATATAAACATTTTGAATAGAAATAGAAGGACGGAAAATAAATTAAGTGCATGATTACTTCCAAATCAGGCACATGTCAGTAAAACAAGCTTCACAATTAACTACCTAAAAACCAGACAAACTCGAACTTCAGGATAAAATTTCCACTTGGTGCCAAATATGTCCCACTCACTAACAGGTGCCACTGTAATAAGATAATCAATGTTATTCTTCCTTTGTGTCAGTGGTTATATTGTTATGGCTCATCGGTGTCTCATTCAAACAACAGGGAGGTCTGTTAGATGCAACATGTTACTGTGGAGAGGGTGCTACGTCAGCGTCTAATCACTTCTCCTTTGGTCTTTACCATGTCCACCCACTCAAGATGCTAGTAAGCCCATGTCGTTTGTGTGGGAGTGAGAGAGGTTTCAACCTGCTGCCGGCACCCGGGAGAAAGAAGAGGAGAGGGCCGAGTAGGGATCAAAACTAGCCAGCCAGAGTGAGAGCAAAAATTGGTTCTCACAACCCCTCCCTCTCATGGGCTTTCAGGCCCCCTCCCTGATGTTAAATCTGTCTCTGCCTCACAATACAGCCATAAATAAAACAAAAAGCCTTATGTTCTGAAAACTACAACATTATGTGATTATCTTCAGCTCAGTGAAGATAGACAGTAGGAAATAAGTGATTTAAGTTGAATTTTGTTGTTCAGTATATCAAACACCACA
The DNA here is from genome assembly GCA_009660295.1 of Lophius piscatorius. NCBI lineage: Eukaryota > Metazoa > Chordata > Actinopteri > Lophiiformes > Lophiidae > Lophius > Lophius piscatorius. The sequence goes on along the minus strand of VRLP01001563.1, from coordinate 58,578 downwards.
TTTCCAGTGCAAGGGAGATATATGAAGTTTTGTGAAAATGTCGCAATGAGTTAATGTTCAAGCCGTAACCATGGAAACACAAAACTGTAAAAAACAAACTTATGGTTAGTCACCACAGTTACATAATCCGTAAAAAAATATTTCAATGCCTCTCATAATAGCATTAAACTTTTGACATTGTGCTTCGTTCAGCCACACACACAACCCCTGGTGATGGAACTGTTTGATGATGTTTTTTAGAAAGTAGAATTTATTGTTCAGTTAATTCTATGTATCAGTAAAGCATTTTAAATGTTAAAGATCCTATATAAATAAATTTGTTTTGTCTCGCTTAGTTTGGCACCTTACGATTGAATTATGGAACCAAGTCTTCAATGATTCCTCGTATATTCAGAATCTGACATTTTGTGTCATCACAGACTGCATGTGTGCCTGATGCTGACTGTGAGAGAAAGTTTCTTGATAAATAATCCTCAGCCATCGACTTCCTTTGACACAATAGACGTTGGGTAGAAGTTCCAGTCCCTGAAGTCCCATCAGCCGCAGGAAATAGTCCTTAACAATGTTTATTTCTTTTGCAATCCTTCTCTTCAATATTTGATGAGCGGTTGAAGAGGTGATGGGAACACTGACTGAATCAATATTTAATCACCCGGCATGCAACGTTGACCCAAAATCAGATTAAGTGGACATTAGAGTAGAGGACAGGAGGTAGGGTGGGTATGACTGAACGAATCATGGGACATCCGCCTAGAGGCTGTTGATTTGAGAGACACTAAAGATTGATTTTCTCTCCAACCTCTTGCAGGTGTGAAATTATGGAAGAGTATCAACACAGACTGCTAGTGCAATTTGTTCAACCCTTAAACCTGATTAAATTTGCCCACAAATCAATAAAATGCATGTGAGTACTGATTTTATGAGAAGCGTTCTTCATTTAAACCGTAATAACAATAAGCCTTCCGCTGCTCCGTGGCACAAAGCAAATAACAAACTGGTTAAAATCTACTTAGAGCGATGCTAATACAGCCTTTGCCTTTGATAATTGAAGTTTTCATGCATCTTGAGAGGGTTTGAATACAGAGGGAGGTTTGCAGACCTTCCGTAGAATCAACACTGCTCTTATAGACAATATTGTTCTTATTCTTCTATAAATGGAAGCCTAATTAAAAAAAAAGCAAGGGAAATATATCCGCCAATAGGTTAAAGTATAGACTTATTTTATATAAATGGTTAATAATCTGGTACCCTTGAACACATCTTTCTGCATCCCTCAGCTGAGCAATGAAAACTCAAATATGAAAATGAAAAACTGATCTACATTTTCATTTTTTCTTTTATTTAGAGTCCTACATATCTATTTTATTAACCACCTACACCAAATATGATAGGGTTTATCAGTGGGAATATATTTAACTATTGGAAGGAGTCCAAACAAGGTTGCAAGAGGACTTATGATTTTCTGTTGGTATAATCATCTTGAGAGGTCGGGAGAACATTTTTGATATGCAGATTGAAGGACATTGCTGTATGAGCTGATGATTCAGTTGCTCTGCAGAGAAACAATGCTTTTATTTTGACAGTCAAATAGAGTCTTCTTGCACTTTAATTCAGCAGCATTGTTCATCTTTGTTCATTGAATCCACCACAGCGGAAAGACATCTTATCATTGCATTAAGTGTACACAACTGTTGTTTCATGTAAACTTCCATCTGGGAGCTTTTTAAAGTGAAATTTGCCATTTAAGCATACTTGACCATGTGTCCTCAGTCAGTTCGTTTTCTTGGTTTCTTGGTTCCAAGGAAAATCTGCACTGAAATGCAGCTTCTTGATTATTTTACTAAACAAAAATAATGCAATTTAAGTGCAAAATAAATTTTAAGACTTAAGGTAGACAGGTCTAGCTTTCACCCTATTTTCTGGTAGTTTGTTTGATTATGCAAATTATACTTGACAAATTTCAAGTGGAAGGACAGGCCCAAATAAAAAAGAAATCATCAACAATTCTAATGTTTTTCCTCATTTTTTACAGTGATAATCTGTCAAAAATGCCCTAATTATGAAAAAATTCCAAAACGATATCCACAAAACTTGGTTTTGGTTTGGATCTCCTTGAATCCAAAAGAATTCAGACCTATTTCTGCTTAAATGTAAATTAATACAGACATAAATTATACCAAACTGTAGACATGGGCTATATTTCTGACATTATTTTTGAAGTGGTGCTCTTGCTACTGATCTGTAACATGTTACATGTTACATCAGAATTTTTGTGGTAATCTTTCTCAATCCATATAATACATTGGCCTGACTCTTTCTTTTTGTAAAGTAACAGATTTCTTTTTTTTATTTTTTTTATTTGTAACTCAGCAATATGAGGTTTTACAACATGATTATAAAATTAATAAACATTTATAAATAGTTCTATTTAATCATAATATGTGGTCAGAGAAGGTTGTGGATTTTTGACCAAAACAATCTTCAAACTTTTACATTAGTTAAGAATTAAAAATAACGCTGTATAATAAGTCTTCTGTAGCAGGTAAACAGTTTGTTACACTATTGTCACTGTCATTTCTTATAAGTTAACAGTATAAGCAAAGAAACTACACTACCTTTAAGAATAAAATAAATTAAGGATAGTAGAGCTTATTCCTCTGTCAAACAAATTACCATTGCAGATAAGTAACTAGACCCAGCTGTGATACCGGGAGAGCAAGGGAATATACCCCAAAAGCCCAAATCCTCTATGTTTTACAAGCTAATTGCTTTGATTTAATTCTTCAAATTGAGTGATGTCCAAAAAACAGTGTTTCTCATAAAGAAAAACTCCCCCAAGCGAGTAAAATATCATATACAAGATTAATATCCTCGAGTCGGTTCATTAGCACCAAACGCGGCAAAATCAGTCCAACGGATAAGATATTGAGGCCCGAAAACTTTTGGAGATAAAGCTCGCCCTAACTTTTAAGGAATATGAACACATTAATCATTTCCCTGGTCCTCGAACATATCTCTGGTCACACTCACGCGTAGAATAAAAATACACAAAAACCAACATAGTTGTACTCCCTCAAAACATCTAGAAATTCTGTAATCTAAGGACTAGGTTCTGTTTATGTCGTACTGTTTTATATTATCGTCTGAATATTTGGTGTGCAAGTCTGCTTAATTAGTCACATTTTGGAACTATTGTCCATTGTACTAAGGAGAAAAAACTAATGCGAGAACCAAATGCAGCAAACATTTATCTCCTGCAGTTGCACACACAGCGCAACTGCTTCCAAAACACAAGCAATTAAAATCCATCTCCTGGAACAACGCTCAGGCTGTCAGACTGGCACCCAAGCAAGAAACCATTCTCTGCTGGAAACGAGGCATTCAAGCTCATGGAAGCATGCAAAACATCCCTGTATGCAGATATGTTTCTTAGAAATGCAAAAATTTATATTTACAGTATTTCCCAGTGTTATGCATTTTGTACCAATTATTTCATAGATGTTCATAATCCACAAATTCTTTTTTTAGAACACTTTATTGAGTGATTTTGGAGAAATGGCAGGAAACCAGGGAAAGAGACAGATGTTATAAAGGTCACCCATTTGGATCTAAAACAGCTCGTTTTCAGTGTCTCTACCCTGAGACCCACGTAAAGCCTCTGCATTTTAAGTCTAACTGCTTGATTCCACCTAGCGTGGCTGCGCTACCTGAGCTGATCTCGGCTCGCCATTCTGGACAATGCTTATGATTCCACCAGTAACGCTGAGGCATGTTTCAGAGCTGTCTCTGTGGAGAATGTGCCTAGTCAATTTTTGGTCAGTATAGCTCTAAAGAAAATTGAACCAAGTAGGATATGAGACACAGGATTGTCATGGAGTATCCACAAAATGTTCTAAATAAAACACCATGTAAAGACGCCATTGACCTCTACGAGACTACGTAAGCTACTTATTCATGGTAGAATGCGACCAAAAATAACTACATTTGCAGCAAAAAAGGGACAGTGAAAACAAGTTGAGCTTTGAATGTTGTCAGTCTGGTGGTGATGTAGTCAGACGATCAGCAGCAAATGCTGATGCTTCTCCAAACCAAGTGATTATTCCTCACATGTTGGAGAAGTGAAACAATAGAAACGGCTCCAGTTTCATCCGTGTTAAAATCAAGATATGGATCTAGGGTAACAGCTATATATTATGGGTCAAGTACAAATTTTAAGGTTACTTTACTTTGTTACAGCCAGCCAGAGAAGTCGGGGATATTTGATTTATTTTAATCTTATTGATTTGTCATAGCCGCGTGTCAGCAGATCTGTAAAGTTACCAAAACAAATTAAAAAAATAGGTAATAAATTAAATAAATAATAAATAGTCTGTATTTTTTTTTTTATACGACAGCCTCAGCATTTTGCATGCTGTCAAATCCTCACTTCATTCCTCTGAGTAGTGTTTTATTTAAAAAAAACTAAGTTAGTGGTGGATCTCGGTTCTTCATTACTTTCTAGATTATTTTAATAGGAATTACGTTAATGAGCTCTGAAAGCAGATTAATCTTGATTATAACCGACAATGCACACACTAATCAGCCACACACTAATCAGCCACAACATTAGTACCAGTAACTAGTTAATTTAAAAACACAATAAAGGCTAATACTACCATTCTTCGGTCTAAACAGTAAAAATTAACATTGATAATACTAAAATCACGTGAGAAGTCTGAACCTATTAAATCCATTTTATTTTCTTCACAATGTTAAAACTAGAAAGCCCTCAATAGCACAAACCACCGCCAAGCGCAAAGCTCGGCCAAGACACAACAGTACCAGAGGAAGACATTAATGCGATCAAAATCAATTAGATTGCTTTACTCACTATTTAGAATACTTTCTAATTACGGAACAATAAAATTCATTATGGATTTAAATCGATATCCTTATGTGCCATAGCTGGTGTGTTATTTAAGATGTGCTTTATGATTATGTGATATGCCTGTTAGAAATGACCATTCATCAATTTACCATAGGGATCCATATTTATCTATAGGAGAAATGTCCTTCAGGTTTATCCTTTAATTTATAAATCATTGCCAAAAATCTCCAAAAGAGCAAAGCTTTATTATCCTGCAGTGGTTGAGAAAATGTTATTATGAGTCATCTCTAGGATATTCCAGAATCTACCAGTGGGTAGAATTTCATGCAAAATCTTTGCTATGACTGTGGTGTTTCGGTAAGAACGCATAAAATTAACAAAAAGGGTGAATCACACGCGTAACAGCGGCAGTGAGTCTCACGGACCTATTCCTCGTGTATTCTTGACAGCAATAGGAGTGTATGATTGACAGCAGGGCAGTTCAACCCTCAGCAAATCACATGGTAAAAAGACATTAACTGAGATAAGAACAGGAAAAAGTCAACCGATATTATCCCTCAAGGCTGTAAATCCAGTGTTAATAGCTAGTGTTTGGCAGAATAGTTACATCACAGTTGCCACCTTTTGCCTCAGCCGATGAAACGTCTCCTCTACGGAACATCACAACGACCAAACGACAAGGCTTTTCAGAGCCATTTTTGCGTTTGTGTGTCCAAATGTGACCATGTTTCTGCAGAGTGTTCTCTGCCTCAAGGTACGAACATTCAACTAAGGGTTACTGAGTTTCCATGGAAACTCGTTCTAATGAGTGGAACACCTTCACTTCAGTCTCTTGTGACTTCCAACACCCGTCATTCTCAACTGAGTGTGAAGGAGAGATGCACACACAGAAGGAAGTTAATAGATGGAATAGTAAATGTGGCCTCATTCAGGTAGAGAGGATGGGTTACTGCTACAAAACATTTAAGAAAGATACAGATATTTGCAAAGTATAAAGAATTGTATAGGTGTGTGTGAATGAAATACTCAAAATTCAAGCCGTTTCCAGACTACAATATAACAGAACTATCCCATATCTGGCCATTTGGATAAGCTTTCTAAATACCTGAGATATATATATATATATATATATATATGTGTGGGTATATATGGGCAGTGTAAATCAGTCTCACCTGCTTTGGTACGAATGAAAGTAACAACAATTGGAAAGGGGCGGCAACAGCAAGACAACCCCAAAATGTTCTGGTTCCGCAGGTCGTGGCCGCAAACTATTTCTCTGTCCTCATCATTCAGCATTTTTCTAGACATCCTCTAATTTGACCTGTGCTCAGAGCCCCCGCACCATGTAGCTTGGTTGGCATTCGCCAGTGAAGACCAGATTGGGAAGATTCTCCACTGGGATCTCATTCTCTTCACATATGAGAGCAGATTCACACTGAGCTCTTGTGACGGACGTGAAAGAGTCTGGAGGTGAACGCTGTGCAGCCCTGTGTGGCCTTCAGACCTGAATCCAATTGTGAACCCCTGGGACGTTATGTATTGTGCATTTGTTGCCACCAAGTAGAACCACAGACTGTCTAGGATTTCACTCTTGCCCTGATCCAGATGTGTGAGATGCCTCAAGAGCATGCTCAGATGTTTTCAGGTGTGCCTACAAGCACACGGAGGTCAAAAACACTCCACTGACCCACATTATTAGTTGTTGTAATTTGGAGTAATTACTTCACAATGTTGCTAATGCTGTCTTTATTCCTTTGATGTTTCTTTGGGGATGGAGTCGGGGGCTCAGTTTCAAGATTTCCTTTGATTCTTTTAGGGATTGAGCTGGGGGCTTAGTGGGCTGAGCAGTGACACTGAAGTGGAAGTGCAGGAGCCGACCGGCTACACAGTATTTGAGAGAGGCCGTTGGAATTTTTGTTAGATTTAATGTTTGGTAATTACTCAGACATTAGTGGAGGTTTGCACCCAATGAAATTTTTTAGTTTCGAACCAGTTTTCTGTCAGCGGTGCGTGGAGGCCCAGAATGAAGTTGTAGTTCTTTGGCAGTTCATTGCATAACCAAGACTTTGCTAATGAGCCCATCAGATGCTTCAGACCATTTTTTCATCGCTTAATCACCAGTCTCTCCTTTGCTTCTGCTCTACTCTTCCATACTTTCACACTAAATCATGTCATGCTCTCCTTTGACAACCTAATCGCTCAGATCATCCTACTTCCATAACCGCCTTTCCTGCTACATAGAAATATAGGGTTATATCCTGGATACGTGACTAATGCTGTGTATCTGATGGATATACATTTTCCATAGGTTTATAAGCTTTTAACTCATAAGTAACCATGGTGTCACAAAACATTTAAGTCATATGGAAAGTTCCTTATACAGCTTTATTTTCTATAGTCATTATGGGCTAATTTTAGCTCAATTTGAAATTAATTTTTTCCAACATTAGCAGGATGTAAGCAAACTTTTCTTTTTATATACAGAAAAATACAGTATGACACATACATAACTGTGGAAGACAGATCAGCTACCCACCAGTGTTAGTATTATTGTTTAACATTTACCCGAACTCAGTATTACTTACATTTTACATGTTTTATTCAAGGTTTGTTTATTAATGTCAAGTTTCCCCCCCAATAACCTTTTGTGTCTTTTGTTAAAGTAATTTGAATTTTAGTGCTCTAATTTTTTGTTTTCTAAGTTCTATTATTTTATAATAAACTTTATTCTTGACATTTGTTATCCTTTTCCTGAAATTTTCCTTTTTTCGACCTTTTTCTTCCTTCTGTTTGATTGATCGCTGACAGATTTTCCAGTGTATTACACTTTTAGTGCTTTCATGGCTTCTTGTCAGGAATCAATGGCATTTTAAGACCAAACAGTTCAGGAGATGAACTCCCCACTGGGGAACTCTGAGAACGATTCAATTCCTTGTTTGGCCTGAAGTGATACTAGTTGATGTGTGGTTGGCAGAGACAAAAATGATGCCTTCATCACGCTGTATCTGCTCTCGAAGCAGTGTTCATGCAGCAAACATCTATTCTTACTGATGAAATCAGTGTTCCGGTTGAAGACAAGCTCGAAAAGGCAGCTGTTTTATGTGTATGTTTTATTCAATGTTGCATGTTCCAGGATCCTTTTCTGATTCGTAAGCAGGAGGTATGATTTAATAAGGCCAGATTTCATCATCAACCGACGCTAATGCTGTGACTTAATGAGAAATTCATAGGCTTGGCATCATCTTTAATTACATACAGGTATTAATGTTTTTTTAATTACATTGAATACAGTTCACTGGAGACTATTTCGAGGTCAGTCTTTCTGCAGGAAGAAATGGGTATGATATATTCAACAGGTGGAATATTTCATCTCTACAGCAATATTTTTCTTTCTTATTGTACCACTGTTATAATCAACACTGTATAGTGATCAAACACAGCTAATAAGAACATGTGCAACATTTCATTTTAGTGTTTGTGCATTTTTTGGAAGGCAGGTTTTTGTTTTTTTAGCACATACCAAAACACTTAACTGATTTATTTTGGAGTGGATTGTTGTATGAGTGGACACTTTACTGCTAATTTTCTATTACAAGTGGTCTTGCATCCATTTCCTGGCTGCAGTCCAGGCGAGTACAGTCGGTCATGCACTACGATGTGAGCCAGTTTTTAACTCGATCTGGAGCCTCAAGGTTCATCAGGTGTCGTTTTTTTGTTTGGTGTATAGGGGTGCACAAGGGACAACTCAGCAATTCCCGGACAACCTTTGAACGATTAGTTGGTTTTCTAACTTGTTAGAAATTTTGGGTGACACTGGGTTTCGCACAGTTGAAGCAGAGCCAAGACTCTCAGCGTTGGCAAATTTTTTCTCACTGCGACGGTGTTAAATGGCTACTGAGCATCTAAGTTCCAATGGCAACAAAGCACGTCATTAGGAAAATAAATAAAAGTCTAAATAGAATATGCAGTTTGTGGCTTGTAGCAACTTCACAGCAAGGAATTAAAAGAAAGGTTCTTAGCTCTGAGAGTGGTGCTAGCTAATTAATAAGCACTCAGTAAAAAATAAAAACAAAGCTCCAATTCTTTCTGCAAAATAGACCAATCATACTGTCCACCTCACCCTGACATCATTGATACCATATATGACCTCTTTTTCTAAGAGGTTCCAGCATAAATGATCAAGGCAGCTTGTTTCTGTGTTGTTAGCATCTTGCTAGCAAAGAAACTTCTTCAGGCCTCAAAGCGTTCATACAAATCGTTATTGACAATTGTCAAAAGTGAACATGGCCTTCAGGTGTCGACGGCTGTTTAGTATGAGCAATCAAGTCGTGAGTTTTCACAGAAAACATATACACATACAATGTAAGTTGGAATCAAACAATAACAAATCCAAAATGTTGTAGTGTGTGCCCAGCTTTACATTGATAGCTTACAGTAATAGATGTAGAGCTTGTCCCTTATAGCAGATTATTATCTGTTGCCTGGAAATGTGTTTGAGTAACGAGGAAAATGATTTTCATCAAAAAAGTTAAACATAGCATAGAGAACAAGAGGGAGTTCTTGCGCTGCAAAGAACAACAACTTTTGTGGAACCAGATGAAAAACATACCACAAAGTATTGCACAATGAAAGCATGAAGGGCTTGGAGAACATTACAAATGTGAATCATCCATCCTAAAATTCAGATGTGCATAACAGTTATCCTATACAGCGAGTAACTGCATCCAACATACTGACATCACCAATGACATCACATTCCATATGGCCAAAGATATACGTGGCCGATTAACAACCTGAGAAAGAAAGGCTTGAAAAAACAGTCAACACACCGGACTTAAGGTTTGTGATGGGAATTATTATGAATGGCGTTACGTGTGCTGTCTACAAAACACCGTAGGGGAAATAGAGAGGCTGTCCAGTAACTTAATAATAATCGTGTGCCTAATCATGATTTATGAAAAAAAAAAAAAAATTATATTACAGTTCTACAAAGTAATCAAACTGCTGAGTATGAAGAGTGGGTGACTGGCATGTTTAGAGTACTTCAGCAGTACAACCGTCTCTGAGTGTGAGTGTTTACAATTTTGACACAATATCCTTGGAATTCAAGTATATGGAAAGAAATTATCTCGGAACAGAGTGGGTTTAAAGATCTCATGAAATCCATCAACATCGCAAAAATATTTCTCCCAAAATTTGGTGCCCAACATGTCATGAGAAGATAGTTTCTGAACTCAAATCTGTTCGGTTCAGAGATCAGAAGCAGGTCAGGTTGTCAGGTAGGATATAAACTCGATGCCAACATTTTTTTTAAAAAATAAATAAAAAATCCCAGCTTGCATATTTACAGTACAGGACTGTCAGAGAACTATGCATTGGAAAAAGTTAAAAAAAAGAAATCAAGACAAAGTTTGACATAGTTGGGATAATGATTTGTTGTCACGGCCACCCAAACTTACACCCAAGTATACTCGTTACATGCACATCGTACACGTCAGATTAGCAGGTTATGCCTCGTTTTAAGTATTCCCTTCCCGTTTTAAGAAACGTAATTGGAAAGTCTTGATTCTGTCCTTTCCTTATTGAATTGAGGAAATTCTATCCTTAAGACAAACGGGGACATCAGAAACTGGTGATGTACTGGATAATGAAATACTGGGATTCATATGGCCTTAATTAGCAGATGTAGCACGACAAATAGGTTTTAGAAAGAATTCCTCAAAAAGAGGGCCAGCAGTGACTCATTCCTGTGCTGACATCATTGATTATCATTAGCATACGACCTTTTACTTTGCACTTTTTAAAGGAGTCATTGAGATCGAGAGGCGAATGGTTAGCCGGCATTACAGTGACGTTCACAGCTGGTGTAGCCTGCAGGCCATCAGTACAGAGTGACTCAAATATGGTCAGATCACTTTAAATACACAATGCATGTTGCCATATTCCCCAAAATCCTCAATATTTTATGATCAGATCAAACTTCAAATGGTGAATAACGAATAAAATGTAATGTAAGCTGCACTCAGATCGAGTCAAAATATGTTCTTGCCACTGCTCAGGCGATGTGTGCGTCATTCTTTAGCAGTGGTAGCTGGTGTGTTTAAAAATTGGGGAGGATGGATAGATCTTTTTTCTATAAATAAAATAGAAACAAAGGCTTTCTTTGAGTAAAAGGAGGCATTTATTAATGATATTCATGATCAAATACATGTTTTTACAAAAAATATTTAATGGTTTTGGCATCAGCAAATGTACCAAGTTATTTAATGTTTCCCGTTACCGACCAGTTTTAGTTTTACAATTTATGTAGAGTGCGCTTACTTTGAAGGAGTAGAGCAGAAGATGAGCTGGCTAGTGTATTCTGGGGGTTCTGCTTGATGAGAAAATAAAGTACTAGCACTCAGCCTCATTTTACACTACATCACCGGCAATTATCATTACACTCAGTCACATCAGTTATAACATTCCTGGTTACAGTCATAAGAATACAACCACAATGAAACCGGCAGCACTGACTGGGTTAGGCCAGATAAAAAAAAAAACATTCTTTCTCACGTACTCACACTGTCCGATTTGCACATGCAAGCAGAGAGCAAACAAAGGGTCAGGAGGGCTGCCTTTAATTTCCTCGAGGGGGTCAAATTAGTGTCAAGTGGGATTTGAGCAATAAGTCCCAGCTATAGGTCTCATAAGAGTAACACAAGAGAAAAAAACTACAATGTCTACTTTAATGTCTATAATTAGAAAACAGTGTCAGAGTCTGGGGGTGAGGATCCTCATCGAATTGCTTGACTGAGTAGGAAGAGGTTTGTGATATTGATGTATTGATTTACTATTCATGTCCTCATCTGTTTAAAACTGTGGATTTCAGCTGAATCTAATGTCCTTAAGTCAATGTGGAACAAAGGAGACATGCAAACAATGAAAGACAAATACGTATTGTGACAACATGATCCCATGCTTTAAAATGTATTCCTTATTACTTAAGGAGACATCTTCCTATTCTCTCGAGGGATTTCCTGTAACCTTCCATTTCACCATCTGGTTACTTGTTTCAAAAAAAGTGTTGTGATTATTTAGAGTGCAATGCCCTGTGCTTTAAAGGGTATCCATAACTGAGGGACTACTGAGCACAACATCACGTATTGAAGTTCCCAGTAAATTAAAGCCAGGTTTGAAATATTAAAGAATCTACCCTATTCAAATCTTTGATAAAAGTGCCTCATTCACCACGCGCTACTTAAAACATAACTGACAACACATAATCCAAAGAAGAGCCGTGTGAAGTAATTTGTGTCTCTCCAGCATAGTTGGCTACTCTATTGATTTGTTTACATAGCATGGATCTGGGTAGCAGGAGTGCTGAAGTTGGTTGTATTGACTAGTAACTTCAGCTCTCCTGCTACCCCATCCTGTGTCAGTGTCAGCTACCTGCCAATCTCCTGCTAGCTTGCTACAATACTCAATCACACCTGTCAGCACTGTGAAGAGTGATGGGGCTCTTTCACTATAATTAAAACTTGGACACAGCGTTTAATTTCCACACCAACCTCATCCCAGGTCAGCAATCAGGAGGCTATTTTCCTACTTTTTGGACAGACTTGAACGTGGTTCTGGCTGTTGAGCAGAAACATGTTTGATGATAGTGATGTATAATGAAATCTACTCTCGAAGCAGTCATGCTTATTGAATTCAATCAGGGCCCATAGAGGTAATTCAGTGTGCTGTCCTGTCTGTTTGGGAGGCTATAGTATTTGATGAGAATATACAGTAAATGCATAAAAACTTTATAGGTATTTCTGTATAGATATACATATTGTTGGCCTACATTTCCCTCCCTTGTTAGAAGCGTTTTTGTTCATTCAAGAATTTGGAGTTGAAGCCTGATTTTAGATGCCATACACCTGAGCACGACCTGGCTCAGGAGACTATAAAGCACACCTGCAGGAAAATCCTTTTCCTTCCTCTGGCCTGCCAAATGAACCTTTGGCCATTTGTTTGATATTTTGTGTTTTACACCCAAACACAGATTTAATGCTCACTCACACAGCCATGGCATAGACACTGACCCTATACCGTGTTAATTCTGTAACCTGGTTTTTATTAAATTCGTAATTAATTTGCTGACTTTGGTGTGGTCCTCCTCTTTATTCACATTTCTTGAGCCGGATTGTGAACATCTAGAACATGCATATACATATAGACATACATATATACAGTTTATCCCAGAATTGATTTCAAAATCCTGCTGCTGGTTTAAGAAAACACTAAACTGTCTAGGCCCGAAATACATCTCTGATCTTCTACTATGTTATGAACCATCCAGACCTCTCTGGTCATCTGGATTAGGTCTGCTTAGCAGAATAAGAATAAGAACTAAACATGGAGAAGCAGTGTCAAGTTTTTAAGTACAAAATAATTGGTATAATCAGCCAGAAAATTGCAAGACAACTCCAAATCTCAGTTCTTTTAAATCAAAGTTTAAAACTTTATTTGTTGCGGACTTTTATAAAAAAAAATTACATTTTGAAATTAATCTTATTTCTTCCTATACAGTACTGTTAAGTAATGGCCTTAATTATGTCTGAGGTGGATAGGGCTTAGACAGTTCATTTTTATTCTTTTTATTATTATTATAATTATTATTTTTGAGCTAATATTTTATTTCTAATCTTTCTTAATGTTTTATAACTGTTTTTAGCCATGTCTTAATGTTCTTTTTCACAATGTTCTTGATTGTTTGTGTAAACACTTTTAATGGCCCCATTTGATGAAATGTGCCTTATAAATGAAGTTGCCTAACCTTATATTTATCACACAAACATATACAGTATATATTACATATTACCCCATACCACTAACAAGGTTGTAGACGGTTCACTATGGCTCTCTTCAAAACCACTGTTACTCCCCAGTCAATAGTAATCCTGAGTTAACGGGGCTTAATGCAGACTAATCATAAGTAAAAGAAGAAATCAATATTACCATGGTGACCATGGTATTACCAAGGGCGCAATGATACAGTAGTGCAGACAGTAAAAATCTAAGATTCATGACAGCAAAGCTCAGTATAAAAATAATATTTACCAAATCCGAACCCGATTACGAAGGGCTCGTTGCAATGGGAATGTTTCCTTTTCCAGAGCAAATCACATAATTCGGTCTAGAACGACAAAAAAGGGCCAAAGTATCTATGGACCAAAGAGTTTTGAATAGAAGTTTTTGAATTTGGTAAGATAACCAGTCCGAGGTTCAAGTATTATACCACTAGGCACTATTTACAGAAATAATAAGTATTACAATCAAAATGTATTAAAAATTACATACACAATCTACACCATATTTTTGAATTAACTGTCTACCAACCACAGACCCTGCAATTAATATTTGCTCAGACTCAGTTTCCTATATGGATCTAAAAAAAAAAGTCTTAAAATTGAATCATCTGAAGTTTGGGCTTTAAACAGTGCAACATCCTCAGAAATATTATGTAATGATGTCTTAACATTCATTTAATGCTTCTTCAACAATCCACATTTAAATTCCTCCCTCATGCTTTGACATTTCTCTTCTTGAGAACACAAAAACGTACTGCTGTTCACACGCCACTCTGTGAATAGATGCATTTACAGTACTTTGGAAGAAACTAGGACTCCAATATCCATCATATCTGGTACACATATTTATATGTTAATTTATAAAGGTCTTAAAAAAAGGTATGAAAAGGGTTGATTGTTGAATCTTGCCAATACCCTGATTCAAACATCTCAAACTAAATGAACAATAATAATCAGTAACGTACCACTCTTCATATAAAGAGCTCCAGTATGTTTTTCTGCTGTTATTAACAGCTTCCAACTGTTATAAATATGGCAAAATGGAAATGTTTAATGGGAAAACTGAAGAAATAAATTATGGGATGCACGCCTTAAGGAGAGTGCAAAGTGCTTGTTGAATTTGACTCTGTTCATGTAGACGTAGATTAATATACAGCAGTGGCGACTGGTGACTTTAGAAATTGGGAGGAACAGAAATTGAAGCTTCTTTAACTTCAAGGTATTTATTCATGAAATTCATTGTCTAATAAATGTTTTTACAACAAATATTAAATATCCTTGTCACCTGTAACCTAATAAACTCATGGATTAAACTTATGTTTTCTTCCTCCGCAAATGCTCCAAACAGTTTGTTTCCTTTACCGAACCGTCTTACGGTTTTGGGTCAAGTGCTTTTATGTTGAAGGACTAGATTGTGGAATTGGCCTGTGTGTGGCGAGTTTTCCGCTCTGAAGAGAAAATAAAGAACTAGCGCTCCTGCTCATTTTACACTATATCGCCAGCAGGTTTTATAAATTTGTACTTTAAAAGAATAATCCTGTGTCCTAAACTCTCAGCAAGTAACAAACAATAAAATAAAAACACTGTTCCTAATCCATCCTTGATGGTTAGCTTTACAGCATTTCTATCTAACTGGTAAGCGAACAAGCTACCAGTCTCCAGCACAATGAACCAGTCCCTCCTTTACCACGTGTACGTCAAACTCAAGCCCCTTACAGTGGTAGAGATTTGACATGGGAATGTGGAAATTCTCATAGGACTGATACATTTTCAGCGAGATTTTGGGAAAAACTAAGATATCTTAATCTTGGGGATTTTATGTAATGACCTCTCAACATGACATTATAATAAGCTTTTCATAACCATTGCAAGATAGGGGAGTTTTGTTGTTTTTGGCAATAATTTGAAAATAAATGAACGGATTTGCATGAAGCTTTATCCAGAGGTAGTGTTTCGCAAAACCTAGACTTGACTTCATTTGGTTACATTACGTCATGACGTTGTAGCGTGAGGTCATAAAAGCATTTTATCAACCATTAGGAGTCGGAACTTATGGACTTTTTTAGCCTTAGCTCTGTTACTAATGGATCGATTTAGTTGAAATTTGGTAAGGTATAAATAATCGCTGCATCCTACCTTGACAAACCTGAAATAAAGTAGATCCGCAACTGGAAGTGATTTTAGAACGAATCAGGTTTACCATTTAGATGGGTTTAGTAAATAAGAAGTAAAAAAATCTTATTTATTGCGATCCCAATAATTTCTTCCTTGGGTACCTTTGTGGCTTGTATGAGGTTTAGTGGGGGCGTGGGAATTCCTCAAACCAGGAGACCAGGGTTCAAGCCCAACGCCTGACGCAACATGCCGTTGGTCCTTGAGCAAGACCCTGGAACTTCAGCTCCCCAGGCGTTTCACAAGGGCCGCCCACTAATTAACTCCGGGACGGCTTAAATGCAGAGATAAATTTCACGATACTGTATGTATGTACTGTGAAACGTGATAAATAAAGTTTATTTAAATTATTATATAATTATTTTACGCTCCGAGTGCTTTCTAGTTTTTCACGTGTTGAGTGGATCCTGTTAAATAAATGGAGAAACCAACCAAAGATATAGCCATCTAGGTTTGCTTTTGTATCAGCATCTTTTCTCAAGAAAGAACACAAGACGTTTACATTGTATCTCAGCCGCAGCAAGCATCTGTTGCTGTTGTCAGTGCCGATCCACTGAGCCACGTTAACCCACGTTATTTCAGAGCTTCTGAAATGTAACAATGGTCATTTGGTTGATCCGAGGATACAGACAGCTTTGTGACCAGCATGGAAGCTATGAGTCATACCCCACTGCAATCCCAACCACCAAGTTAGGGGGGGGCAACACCTCTGTCTAAAGCCAACTGACACACACAAATATGTAGACGTGTCCAGGGCTTAGAACCCAAAGGTTTTGTACAGCTTGTCTTGTTGGTTTCTATTAGGTCCACTGTGATTAATAATTTTCCATTGATGCAGCAGCATAGTCAGAGGCACAGTGACGTCAACAGTGTCCTTGATGGAGAAGCAGCACCCAGTCACCTGCTGAGGAGTTCAAACGAGTATTTGTGTGTGAGGCGGGGAGAGGAAGAGAGGGAGACTGTGTTTCCACAGAAAAAGAGGAGAGCACACTTACTGCACAGAGCGATGATGTGGCTGCTGTCCTCGTGGACAAACTTCTTAGTCACTGCTTCCTCCATTATCTGCTTCACCTGGACACACAAGAGACACGATTTTTTGCATTTTCTGAAAATGCTCCCCATGTCAGCCTGTCATCAAAGTCAAATATTAGATCTACAGTACATCTCTCATACACCGGTAGAAAAAACACATCAATACCCCTCAGGTCAGTACGTGTAACTATGGGCAGGAAGTGCATGGTGCATATCAAAAGACAGTGCTTTAGTAGGAAAGAAATGACAATTCTTGGTTATTACATAATCTACATGATTGATAGTATTTTTTTCATAATAGCTAAAATCGCTTCAGCTAATTCGTTTTGAAAAATAGCCCAAAAAAAATGTACATCAATTCAATCATTACTTTTATGCCATTCTCCAAATTCCGATGATTAAATGGTGCTTGTTAATGACATCCTCCGCTAGTGCTTTATCTACTTGGGTAAAATCAAGGCAATCTACTTTTCGCAATATCATGGATTATTTAGTGCCCAACCAAAAACTATTTCTTTTTGAAATAATAGGAGAGCCCATTAAATTGGAGTAAACGGTTTGCAGCATTTGCTAGTAAACCAGTACCGTTCAAATCATCCAATATCACAAATCTACAAAAAATAAATTAAAAAAAAACATTTCTTGACCCAACACACCTTCTTAATCACCGAACTCGGACAAACAGTCGCAGCAGCAGGTACATCCAAGTAATCGGGGATACTAGAGCATTCAGATGGAAATATAAACTTATGGCATCAGACAGCACATATCAAAAGATACCGTGAATGGGTATAAAGCAAAAGAAATGTTAACAATCAGTACGGTTGAAAAAGAATTCAAAGAAATACTTCACATTTGACCAACTGTATGAACTACCAGGTAAAACACACATATTCAAAACAGCAGTCCCCAAATTATACAATGAAGTGAATGTTGATATTGAAACTGACTTTTACTCAGCCACCAATACTCTAATTGTGGGAATAGTAAAAAAAAATAAAGATAAGAGACAATCAAATTGTCAGTGACAATTATTTGATTGATTTTCGGCTAAAATCTCAAACATAGATATTGCCCAAAGTAATGGGCTCCACACATGAACATATGAAGCTAGAAACCTCTGAACAAGTCCAGCAAAAGCAACATTTTGTTTCTCCTGCACTGCTTTTGTCGATAAAATAAAAAAATGCATGTTTTTTTGTTGTTGGTTTATCAGCCAAATATCACCTATGTTTAGTCATGTTTACTGACTAGTATATATTTAGCTGAGGTTAGAGAGGATTGATCTCTAGTGAGGTTGAAGCAATCCCTCACAAACACCCTGCAGCTCATCCTGAGGGAACCCAAGGCGTTCTCAGGCCAGATTAGAGATAAAATCCCTCCAGCGAGTTCTGGGTCTACCCCGGGGTCTCCTCCCAGTTGGATGTGCCTGAAAAACATTCGAAGGGAGGTGTCCTGGAGGCATCCTAATCAGATGCGGGAACCACCTCAGCTGGCTTTACTACAACTCCACTCCTAGTTCTGGATGTCTGAGCTACATTATAATATCATAATAACGGGATTCAGAATTCTGTTGGTGGATGTATGCACTCTCCAAGTCTTTTCCAGAGACTATTTGACAACCCAAACATAGGTCACAGAAGCGCTGATTTGAGTCAGAAGATGAGTTTGCTGAATCTCTTCCAAAGTCTCAAATGTGACATTAAAGCCCATTCGGCCTGTTTCTGGTTTCTTACTGTGTAGCTATTGTCTGCAGAAAAACTTCTACACACGACTGTAGAAAAATAAATCCTGCCTGCCGTAACAGAACATGGTCAGCACAGTCACGAGTTAGAGGAAAAACAAAATTTATGTAATTATCATTCTATGTGTTATACATATTATATATTGTGGGCATAAATTTCCTGTTTTAAACAGTCATACCAAATTTATTATTTTTTACACCTGACTGATAAACACACCTACTTATTCTAGCATTTTAAAAAACATGAATTAATAAACTTTTTTTTGGTCTTATATTTGGTACAAGTAACTTTTAACGTATGAAAGGCTAGCAAACATCCTGTTGCTACCAATGAGAGGGACTTCCGCCAGAGCCTTTTGTGTGCTCCTTTTGTCTGTTGTCCTGCTAATTTCACCAGCAAGAGGAAGAAACAAGAGCCTATGATTTCCCACATGCCCCATTTGCCACATTTATAAAGTATTTACTGTTTCACCAAAAGTAATTACAAAAAAGAGCTTGTTAGCGCCACTTAAACGCAGTTTGACTTAGATTGTGGTCAAATGCAGGTTTTACCCTTGAGTCCGTAAGGATGAAGAATTATCCAGTAGATTTTTTTTTCTAGATAAACCCAAATATACTGGGGTACTAGTTCAATTTCAGTCAATCCAACGATTCTTTTGCAAACCTAGAATCAATCACACTTCTCATATATGCTCACTCTTCACTTCTTGCCATCATGGTCTGGTGAGCAATGGAACGCCCTCATTGTAATTGAATTTTTTTTTAAGACTATCCTCATGTATTTCTGGAAAGAGGATAGATAGGAAAACTATCCCATTGCACACTCGGGCAAAACTTGCTCATACCACTTTATTATTCTCACGTTTCGTATATTCTCGCTTCACGGTCTCGGATGTCAATTGATATTCAGCCAGCCACTGTTCAATCACGGTAACACACCATCATTATTAGCCTATCAGCTATTATCTTTATGGATATGATTCTCTCCATCCATCTAGCTTTCCAATCTGCTGGTGTATGCCACATCCTCATCGCCGCCCAGTCCCCATGGATCCATCAGTTTCATCATTCATATGTCTCAGTAGAGTGATAAACCACCACCGGTATCCAGTCTCCAAAAGGGGGGACTGCCAGTAGCCCACTGGAGGTCATTTTGTAGGGATCTGTCAGTGCTCCTCCTGTTCCATTTACAGACCTGTCCAGCTCTCCTCGTGGAACGGCTTATCCCCTGGCATCTCCTCCATGCTCTTGAGGCTGTCATGGGAAACACAGCAAACCACCTTGCAACTGCATGTAGGGATAAGCCATCCTGGAGGAGCTGGACTACCTGTGCAGCATGAGTGGGGTGCAGGTACTGCGTCATATCACAAGTAGTGATAAAGACAACAGCCGAACACAGAACTAGAGAAGAGTCGGTCAGGAAGAATAAGGAGAGAGAAATGGATTGTGGACACCCCTGCAGAACCACTTAGAGGGTTGTCATGCTTTGACTCTCCATGCATCTGTTTCCACCAAAACTTAACGGAACTGACTCACAACCACTTGCGCTTCCTCAATGGACAGATTGATATCTCAATTTTAACTGGTTTAGTGTCATACTACAAAACACACATAAATATACACATATATAAATACTTGTGTTTGTGTGTATGTCTTTACTTGTTGTTTAGCCTTGTTTGAAAATAAATTTTGGAATATGACACCGAATAAAATTGGAAATGCTGGAATTCAAAAATCTCCTTATGAAAATTGTATTCTGCCATTAGTCACAGCTTCCACTGCCACCAGTGCCCTCTTAACGTTGTGACAGGTATCAATAACAACTGTGGCAGGATTATCCAAACATCCGCATCACTGACTTCCAATTAAAATCTACCCAAAAACATTCAAATGAGTCTTTCGAATGCCATGTTTTGTATCCCTGGGGTGGAAAGCCTGAGTGAGTTCAACAACACTGAGTCATTCTGGTGTTCGCTTGTCTAACTTGGCTCTCTCCGTAGAATTAATTGTCATCTATAATTAAACCACGACCTGTCTGACACCTCTGCCTAGTTTTAGTCCAACTGAAAAACAGGACGAATTTAATTGCTTGCTTGCATGATAACAGATTTACACAGGATCACTCGGTTCAAACTCAATTCCTGTATTACCGAGGTGTGGGAAGTTCGTTCAACTGTCGTGTTATTGAAACAGGGATGGAGCTTTATCATACTCGAGATGAGGTTCAGCCTCCACTTTCTCTCATCAGAACTGTTTGTGAGGGATGGGCCCATTTTATACAGCCAGTGAAAGCACTGTCAATTCAAATAAATGCAGGCAGGAATTTTGTCCCAGATTCAATTTTAGGGACGCAGTTATCCAGTTCCCAATCAATATTTCTTCCAATTAGGGGACCGGTCCAAATGCCTATACTTCACCCATTGAAATCAAGTTTTTGAGGGATTATATGTGGGCAGGCATTGCTTTATCACAAATTTGTACATTTTAAGGAACGCCCGTCAGGCATCAAGACCACAATGTGTGGAAGCCATGTTATATGAAGTACAATGGGATTTCAGGCCATTTAACACCACGTTATTCCTAATCGTTTTTAATAGTTAAAAAAGAAAGAAAATTTTCATTTTCCATTGATCCACAGGAATGATTTATTGGTCAATAATCATTCTATGAAGGCCAGACTGCACTGACCTCTGTTCAATGAGACGGTCTAGAGTACAGCCAGTTTAACCATCTCTTCAAGTCGTTCCCCTTGAGTCAGGAAGTGCCTGTCGCCTAGCAATAGGGACAGCTGGAGTTGATTAACTGCTTAATGAAGAGTTAAAAATGTGTAAATTAGAAGCAGTCATAGTAAAGCTTTGGTGTAGTATTAGCAATAACATAGAAGTACAGTAAATCTGTGCTGTAGAAGTAGCCATAAAAGTAAGATGGAGCCAGAATGTTGTATTATTTATCTAATTGTTCAAGTGTGTCCTTTTATTTGAAGAAGGTGAGATGGTTCAAGTTATCGTTAAATACTATGTTTTTCATGATCAGGTTGAAAATCCAACAGAATAATGAATGTTTAACATAATACATGGACTTGAGCCTCGTATACACCACGCTCAGTTTGACACTAGACAGTTTTATTGTTCATCTTTAAATCTCTTTGATCCACATCATACAGTAAATGCTTGTAATGAGTCAGACAACTTCCATCTCCTGAGAAGTCCTTTCTTCGCCTCATTACACCTCCATCACAAGGAGCTCCCATACCTTGTGTTGCTCCCAATTTTGAAAACGTTTTCAGTTATTTTTCTTAATTTCTTCAAAACATCACTCTCCCACTCTAATGAAATGCCATCTCACCAGCTCACATATTTTCTTAGTACATTGATACCTGTCAGTACCTCCAGTGCCGGCTCCGATGCAGAACAAAACCACTCCATTCTGCATCCGTAGCTTCCACAAAGAAGGGTGAGGTGTCATGATGGTGTAACAATACAATCTTAAACAGGATGCGTAAAAGGAGCTGAATTCTCTTCAGCGTTATCAGTCTTGAGGTGATTGTATGATTATTATGAGATTATTATCATTATGGGATTGGGGCCTCGGACTGCACCAGGGGAGGAGGCTCGACTCATTACACCTCCGTCAGTTTGACTTAATTAGGCCTGCGC
Organism: Lophius piscatorius; assembly: GCA_009660295.1. Classification (NCBI taxonomy): domain Eukaryota; kingdom Metazoa; phylum Chordata; class Actinopteri; order Lophiiformes; family Lophiidae; genus Lophius; species Lophius piscatorius. The sequence continues at coordinate 36,270 of VRLP01001563.1, read as the reverse complement.
TACAGGATGAGTGATGAAATGGTCTTGGGTCGCGTTCTGGGGTGACTGTAATTGGGAGCTGCTACTTAACTGCAGTGTATCCATTTTATTACTCACAAAGCAGATGTGTTTGGAACCTACTTGTGGGATATTGTAAGAAAATATGAGACTAATCCATTTGAAGACACTGTTTGAAAATTTAAAACATTCTTGTCAAACTTCCATTGACGAGTAGCTAACAGATGTTTTGCAATTTCACTATGCAAGTGAGCGATAACAAAACAGACCGATCAGCCACAACACTAAAACAATGTCAAATATTAGGCAGGTCCCCCTTTTTGGAGCAAGACATCTGTGATGTCTCTGTGTTGACACCTCTCATTCAGAACCAACTTTAATTAATGTGTGCTACAGTAGCTTTTCTGTGGGTTGTCTATAAACCTTGGGTATCCATGAGACTGTCACTGGTTCACAAGTAATCTTCCTTTGACAGCTGGAGTAGTCAAAGGAAGCTGTAGATACTAACCACTGCAGGTGGTTAGTACCGCCTGTTGTTCGGGAACACCTAACAAGACCGGCGGTTCTGTGACAGTCATCTTGCCATTGCATTTTGGCCCTCATCAAGTCCTTTGCATCCATCCATCCACAAACTATTTAAATAAATGTGTTATAAAATTATGGAAATATAATTATTATATATATTCCGACAGTGTCTAGTCCAGCGGAGAAAGCCTTTTGGTCCCTGACGGTCCACCACTAAGTCAAACAGTTTAACTTCTTTTAGACACAAGCTCCTCATCTGACATATAAGCAATCATAACTCATGCTGCATTGTGTGTCACCTGAGCAAGAACTAAGTTAGTTCATTTGTCCAATCAGCAGAGCCACCATCTTATAGGCATGCTTGTGTAGCGTGAAAGGTGGGGACCAAGTGCCTAGAGACCAGAAAAAGATTTGTAATACAATCATTACGGAATTTAATTGTGTAATCTAATTATAATTGCATTGATGATACTGCTGACAAAAGGGCTATAAGATTACGCTATAAGGTAGGCCATGGCATAGAAAGATTTGGGAATATTTTGGGAGGTTTCATGAGTCAGAGGACATTTGAATTAAGTTTTGATCTAAAATTCATCAGCTCACCTACATGCCATATCGTTGTTATACTGACCATGCCTTCCTGTACGTCTTCTGCAAGTGAATTTATTTACCTGAGGCTTTAACTCTATCAAAGTATTAATGCAAAGAATCAAACAGTGTGTGGACCGAGGGATCGATACCTTCACCTGGGGAGGGGTGACTGCGAAACTATTGATTGTTTGGGCATTCACCAGATTAATTAGTGTTTGCTGTCAGGGTCTAGGATTGGAGTTTGGTTCGGATCAAGTGTGTCAAGAGGAATCAGCGTAAGACTGATTGAATGTTTATTGGTGCTGTGAATACTGAACCCTGTACTTGACTTGTGTTTCTCAAGAAATTACTGTTGTATGGCTTAATTTGATTTCTTAACTTAACCATTTTTATATGGTTAGAAGAAAACCATTTTTATATGGTAAGAAGAAAAAACAAAACAAAAAAAAACAACAGTTTGAGATTTTAGCACTTTGATATTTGATACAAATGTGAAATGCATTATAATTTTTTATTTTTTTATTTTACTTATTTATTATTTCACATGAGATTTTTTTATTCATTGTCTGATATAAAAAAGGTTTAATGATTCAGAATACAGCTTTGCGTACACCTCTGGTCTGTTAATGACAGTTTCAGATGTATGAAACAGGAGGTCACATGACTTCAAAACCGGGGAACCGGAAATTACTGCAAAACTTAAACCTGCAGGCTGTCCCACAGACGTTGTCCCACTACGTCTTTTTAAAGAAGTCCGGGAAGCTATTGGACCTAACGTCCAAAACATTATAAACAGCAGTCTTGCTTCAGGTGTTGTACCATCCTGCTTTAAACAAGCAGAGGTACAACCACTAATTAAAAAAGCCAGCTTGGACAGTTCCATCCTTTCAAACTTTAGGCCAATCTCTAAACTCCCATTCATGTCCAAAGTTTTAGAAAAGACTGTACTCGTGCAATTAAGGTCTTTTTTAAACAAACATAGCATTCAGGAGGTCTGCCCCATTCTAGCCTCTCTTCACTGGCTACTAGTATGTTTTAGGATTAATTTAAAGGTTTTGTTGTTTGTTTTTAAATCCTTAAATGTGCGGCACCCACGTACATTTCTGACCTCTTACAGACTTACACTCCTTCGAGGTCACTAAGGTCAGCTGACCAGTTGTCTCTGGTTGTCCCTAAATCAAAACTGAAAATGGGGTGTGACCGAGCTTTCTCTGTTGCAGCCCCTAAACTGTGGAATGAGTTGCCCCCTCATGTCAGCCCACACAGCTCCCACTGTTTTTAAATCTCGCCTTAAGACTCGTTTTCATTTCTTGGCTTTTAATCCAGGATGAGTTGTTGGACATTTCTTTCTTTCTGGTGTTACTGCTTTCCTTTGATGTAAACATTGTGTTTTAATCATGTGCCTATGTTTTTATTGACTGTACAGCACAACAACTCTTTTGATTTTTAAATGTGCTTGTAAATAAAGTTGGGTTGAGAAACCATGACCTCGCTTCCTGAGAGGAGGCACTGCTGTACTGATTGAGCAGCTAGCACAGGTGCACTAATGTTTTTAATCCTCAATCAAGTGTTCTCGGGTGCATTATAATTAAAACACAGCAACCAAGTTAATTGTCTTACATAATTGGAAATGTCCACCAAAGAAAATAATTAATAAACAAATTTCACTCCTTCACCAAATCCCATGTTCATATCATCAAGTCACCGAAGACTGAATGTCAACTGACAGCTCATAGGATTCTAGGCCGCAGCCCCATCTCCTCCTCCTACTGTATCAATCATTCAGCCCATCCTTCTGGACTGTTCCACGTCAACACACACATGTAACCAACACTGCTGCAAAGATACTTGGGTTTCCCTACATCTCAACAATAAAGCCATAGTACACTTTGGTAATTAAATTTTTGTTTCAGAAGCAGTTATTGAATAATGGAAAAACGTGTCATTTTTTAAATTTTTTATTTTAAAATATAGAAATAATAAAAATAATAATAATAACTTTCGTAGGAAAATGGGGGAAAATGAGGGAAAAACCCCAAAACGGTTTGATTTAATTTTTCTAGTTCGCATGAGAATGTAACATTTTCTGAGGTGGTTCGTTTTCTGAGACCGGATGCAGTCATCTGACCACCAGACAAACACATCAATGAGGGAGGTGCTCATTGAAAGGAGATGTAGTAGTAGTAGTAGTAGTACTTACTGGTGTAGCAACCAGTAAGTGAGTTGTTATGAGACGTGCCCATTTCTTTAACCTGTCAGCACAATGACAGTAGTTTCCAGGTTAGTAGCAACGATCAGCCACAACTAACTGGTTCTAATGTTGTGGCTGATCGGTGCATGTATCGGTGTTTAAAATCAGTTAACAGGAAATACATCAGGATTTCAGAAATCCAGTTAAAGAGTAAAAAAAATGTTTCTTTTAAACTTGGCTTTGACATAAACCGGTAGAATTGTAGAAAAAACTGACTTACAGCGTATCATGAACACTTTCTCTAATGAGAGATAAAAGACATCTTTTGTTCCCGTTTTCTGGTCATTTTATTTCTTTTTCATAGATAACATGGAAAATTAATATCAAATTCTTTTTTTATTTTTATTTCTCTGTTTATTCTTTGGCTATGAAAAAGAATCCTTGCTTTTCAATTTTTGCATCTAAAAAGATTGAATAACCACTTTTTTTCTTCCAACAGAAAAAAGTGAACACCAGTGAGAACTCCAAGAAAGGCCTCTAGTGAGTATGCGAGACTCCGAGTACCAGCTGTTCGAGGGAAACTTCAGAGGAAACCAGATGGTTCAATTAGTCTTCAACTAGTCAGGATAGATGACCAGAGTTTCCTCTGGCTTTGCCCTGACCAGGTATAATTCCCCATCCTTCGGGTCCTATTGCATTCGCTCATGCTTTACCTTTTGGGTTTTGTTGCCCATCTCAAGGTGCCAAGATCCGACCAAAGTCATTACACCACAGGAAATAAAACTGCTGCTCATGTCATCAATTGAACACAAAAATCCTTTTTTGCGAGCAAAGATTTTCAGCAATTTGTGCTAAGGTATCACGTTTGTGGGATGAGACAACAATGGTTGGCCTTCGCTCCGCACGACCATCAATGTGCTCTGGGAGTCTATGTCGCTGTTAACCATTTGTCCTTCTGTAGACCACCTAGACTTCCCAAACATTTACGTTGGGAAAATTTGTACACATGCTGCCTGCACAGGAGCCATATAAACAAGATAATCAATGTCATTCGTGTCACCAGTAAATGGACATAATCATATGGATAACAGGTGTACATTCACGTATACATACACTTCTTTTTGTTTACTTTTCCTTAAGGAGGACCTTGATTACAGATTTATCCAAGCCTCTAGTTCAAGGAATGACGCTAAAATAACAAGACATGTTTGCAGTGTGTCAAACGGCTGAGTGGAGCCGGCTAACTTTGAAACATTTCTGAGAATCGTGATGCTAATGGTTTCTGGGAGGAACAGCGGGAAGAGCTCATTAGCCAACTGTCAGTTACATAAGAACAAATTTGCTCTTTCCTCCAGCTCGTGTTCATGACTTGGGAAAACAACAGAGCATCAACAGCGCCATGCTCCAAGTGTCGGCAAACATAGACTGTTTTCATGAGGCTAATGAGATGTGCAGTCTCCGTGACAAAGATAAAAACAGCAGATATGTCAGATGGAGAAAAGTGAAGCTCATCTAGACCAGTACTCACATTTAAGGCAGATCACAATCAAAAGGTAACTGGGTCATTTAATTTGAGTTAAAAGGTATGGGATATACGCTGTTTAGTCTTTGATCAATCGTGGTTATAGGACAAAATTACATTTTAAACAAGTGCAATATTAAAACTTTTTTTTTACTATTCAGACAACGACAAGAAACAGCAAGGACTCACAGCAGCAGTAACACAACTAGATGCCATCATATGAGCCCAAATTCAAAATCCATATCTTCCTCCAAAACCCGATAAACCCCAACCCCCATAGTATAAATAAACAGTACATTTTAAAATAGGAAGAGATACTAGACATGCACTTGGAAATGTGTATGTCACAGCTTGTACTGTGTGTATCGCCTTCCTTTAAATCGGAGAATGTGCAATGGGACATAGTTCCATCTTCATCAACTATTGTTAGGTCACCTCTGAGACACAGCCATTAATGAGGCGACTATTCATTGGTGGGGGAGGAGGGCTGCAGACGTCCAGTAAACTACTGCATAAGCAATTTCCTGTCCTTTACAAATGACAAGCTTCAGATTTAACACAAAAATTGATCTGAAGTTAATTGAAGCATTTTTTCAAAATGTTTAAATGTTACGAAGAAGTACAAAAAAAACGATGAAGATAGCTTTGCAGAGCGCTGGCTGCTGGAGCAGCAGTCATAAAATCAGGATGTGGCAGCAAGAAATTATTCTTTCCTGCAGGAAGTGTTGGTCTGAGGGGGGCGTTATGCAGCATAACGAGAGAGAGTATTTCTTCAGGTAAGAGGCTACCAAATACAGTTGCTGCCAGTTGCAATTTTGTCAACCAAGGAAGTAAACAAAAGGAAACTGAAGAATCAAAGGTTATAGCAGTGGCTTCCAGTAGAGTATTGATGTTGACTAGATTTGAATGGATTTACTGAGCCTCGATATGCGAGAACCTCATGTCGTGTAGTCTCTCAGTATTCCCATTGGGCTCGTTTTGCAGCTTTTCATTGTCCTTTTGTAGTCAGAGTTTTTCTTGTTCCCGTCAACCCCCTTGGCATCTTTCAATTCTGCGTCTGTGTTAATTCTGCACAGCTTCAATGTTTTTCCCGTGCAACTTTTTTGTAGTGTATTAAACCATAAATAAAACAATAAGTGCAATAAAGGAAGATTGGACTAAAACAGCACATGATTCATTGATGTATTTTTCAGTATAAGTAAAAGTACATAGCATGGCCGTCTACCATTTTATCCTTTGGGGAAAAAAAACTAAATATTAATAAAAACCTTCTGTCATTGATAAATTGTGGCTTTATAAATCTTACAGAAACCTCTATATGTTTATAAGAAAACATTAAATAAACACAGAGATCCTTTTTGGATGAGGCGACGAACAGAGAAAGGCACTACTTGATGTGTGTGACACACCACCTGACAGGCCTGCCTCACTGCGGTGATATTATTCGCCAACTGATGCAATTTAACTTCTTGGTGAGCTGCTAAAGCTTTCAGTTGCCAAGCAATGCAGAGATAGCTGGCTGCACCTTAAAGCAACAGGCTTCCTTAAACCAGGAGCGAGTGAGTTTTGTTCAACCCCGGGCCTTATAATTGTAGAATGCATCAACTTGCATGATGTGGATCTTACCTAATGCCATTGATCTTTACACTGGATACAGAGACTACATGTGCGATCTGGGTAAATTGTGCAAACGCAGCAACTTCAGGAAAGATAAATGAGGTTCTGTAGCTATAATTTATATGATCCAACCCGTACTCTGCTGTTTTTGTCATGTATGTGCACATTTACAACCATGGAAACAGAAATGTGAAACGAATGTGATGAGTATACCACACATGAAATCCAATACAAGTCAACAAAGTAGTGAAAAGACCTTTACAACCATCGACCCAGTCATCCCCTTTAAATGTTAACATTCAGGAAGTATTAAAGACTCATACAACTCCTCCTACTGAGAGATGTTTTTTCAAAGATGTAGTACAAGGCTGTATTTCCGAAAGTGAGTTCACCAAACTCCCGAGTTCAACTCTGAGCTCTGGGAAACTCCGTTTTTGGTTCCACAACAGCTGATCTGAGTTCAGTCAACTCTGAGTTTGTTAACTCTTGAGTTAAACTTGTGCATGAGGAGATAAGATAAGCCTTTATTAGTCCCATGAAGGGGAAATTGCAGACTGTGAAAAGCCATCAATAGCCATCAATAGAGTACTTTTAATGCACTCGCTATTTTTTTAGAAAAAAAAAAAAGAGTAACACGGTTTGATCAGTTAAAAAATTGCGGCTGAGCAAATCTATCTATCTATATATATCTTCACTTTCTTTGATGATTACAGAGTACTAGGTGGAATTACATTGAACATAATTTCTTCTAATTTTTTCTGGGCTCTAAGCGCACATGAAAGCAGCTTTGAATCAGACACAATTACACAGTTAGATGACTTCGCTATATTATGTGCAGATGCGTGAGATGTCCGCATTGTTTATGCTTATGTATGAGACTTACGACATGTAAAAGTTATTGATTCATATACAGAAGGGAATGTTAACAGAACTGGTATCTTTGGACAAGAAATTCATCAAGGAATGAAACCACATCCAATCAAGGTTTCTCAGTCTAAACCCAACATAAATCTAGAACAATACGATAAATGAGAAAAGGACACATCAGCCAGCTCAGCTTCAGAAGGAGGATGAGTCAGGAACAAACTTGGGGGTTTATTGAAGAAAACCTGCTCGCTGGCAGGTTAAGTTCACAGATGGAACAAGAAGAGTTTAACTTGAGCCTCACTTTTTCGAAGACAAAACTCAAGAGTTTCCCTCATCTCAAAGTTAATAAACTCAGAGTTTCCACTATACCTACTTTCTAGAATAGACTCCAGAGCACTATCAGGGACCCGTGAACACATTTCTCCTTTGTTACCTGATGGTCTGTATTTAGGAGACACACAACGCTGCATGTAGACATCCTCAGAAGAGAAGCTATTTTCAGCCTTGAAGACGATTCAATTATTTACAACCCAAACCTACACTGCTCCGTTATCCATCTACAGTACACCCCTGGTCTACTGCTGATTGTAAGCACCGGATCCTATTAGATCATGACCTATGCAAACTGTTGATACCAAATCTTCAATCAGAATGAAGAGAAATGTCCAAGGTAACCCAGCTACCGGCTTAACTTATACTCGGTTGACCACAACTCCGGAAGAATTTAACTAAATGAAATAGAATCAGAGGTATTATGGTGCATCAGTGGGAAAAAAAATTTAAAGGCCAAGAGGGTTTAAAGAAAAACAAAAACAAAGATAAATTGCATCCAAAGAAACTCCTTTCAAATTACAACTGCGTCTACGTTCAGACTACAGACTTTTTCGATCAGTAGTCCACTACAAGCAGCATGAAATCCTGATATATTAAATCAACTCTGGTTTAAATGAATCACTGAATTTGAAACAATAATATTTATGATGCTTATCATTTTTTATTTCCAGTATTGGTATTTTTAGCCTGACCTTTCCGCTTCATTCTAATGATGGAGACTTCCTAAGAGAGAGTAACAGTCGGCGAGACACAGACTCTGATTTGCGCAGATATTTCAGTGCAGAAAGCTTTTTCTAGTTGTGGCTTTTTGTAAAGCAGGCAGCATGAGGAATACAAGCGGAGTGGGAAGAGAGGTTAGTGGAAAAATGATTTATTCCTCGCTGGAGAAATGTAAGACATCTATCACGAGGAAGAAAAAGCCTGAAGCACAGTTTGAGCAGCGGATGTTAGAGTTGTTGCTAGAAGATGCAGGATTACAAGCTGCAGTGACAATATGGTGCTGCAACACCTCAGAGGCTTTCTGTCAGCAGGACTAGTTATAAATGGATGCTTTAAAAATGAAAAAAGAAAAAAAAGGTTGTTACCTCCGCCAAGAAAGTATTCCTTTGACCGTTAGCACAATTATGCGAAATCTACCAGATGGATTTTTATGAACTTTGCTTGGAGGGTTCGGCATTGTGAAGGGAAGAATGTAACTGGAATGAATGTGGATGAAGGGGCAGAGTGTGATTTTTTTCTCTTTTTTGAACATCGACAGAAAGTTTATTGGGCACCATTTTTGCAGACTGATTGGCGTGAAGCAGGGTAAAAGGATGGGTCAGATGCCATAGACGAAATAATCAGGATAGCGGAACGGTCAAAAAACCTCTGCTCTGTTTCCCCATTACGTCATGCCGACAGAAAGCTCTAATCCCATTATGATCCTCATAATAGGACTCTTAACCATGAAAACCTGCCTTCACAATTTGGATCGCAATAATGTCATTACCATTAGTTACAAAATGTGATGATTCCTTCTTTGGAACTCAACTCTAAGTTCAATGATTATGCTTCAGGTATATACTTCATTTGTTACTGAGAATTGTTCCAAAAAACCTCATCATTTAAAAGGAAAAAAGAATTCCAACCATTCATACAACCCATCAACCAAGCTCCATCAAATGCATGTCGGAATTTGGGTACAACAGACGGTAAAGTAAAAAAAACAAAAGAAAGAAGTTCACAATGTCAAAGAGAAAAAACAAATTTCCGATTCTGGTCCTTTATCCAGATCCATTCTAAAAAAACAATAAGGGTGTCTTCCAGGTCAAATGCCAACCATGCAACCAGGTTAAATGGAAAACAATCATGTAGTTTTTGTGTAATTCTGTAAATCAGTCAAATGAACAAATAAACAGCTCAACCTTCCTTATAGGAAATAATGACACCAGCGTGATTCTGAATCATACGAATAGGTTTAATTAGAACGGATTCCCGACGGAAGTCTGAGAGGTCCTGTCGGAACCAAAGGGCCAAGCTGGCTTGGACAAATATTTAGGAATTATGTTAGGGTTCAAGTCGGATGCGGGTCACACCTGGGATAGCCAAAGTAGGGTTTGGTCACGATAGCCAAATTGAAATGATGTCAAGATATCTTAGCAACAATAAATACAAAATAATGGATATACTGTCTGTGTCTCTGTGTTGGCCTCTGTCATGTTTAAGTTTGGAGGGTGGTTTTTTTACATGATAAGTGCATAAGGCCATGAATGCAGCAAAACAATGTAAACACTTGAGTTAAGGACGGTAACGGTTCAAGAACAGTTTGTGACTCTCTTGGTATGGATAGTAGCAGTACTGACAACAGGTGATAGTGAAATAACTCAGTGCTTCAGCTAGTATTTACTGTCGGATTGGGTCGGGTTTGGACATAAAAGCTAGTGGTCTGTCAGGTTCAGGACCTGGTTACTAGTCTCACAGACTCAGTCAAGCTCTGACAGAAATATGTGGCCCGAGCAGCACTCTAGTTTTAATGTCCAATTCGTAATATTGTGAGGGTCAAACTATAACGGCAATATGGCTTTTACGTGGAAAGTAGAAATCTGCATTTTTGGGAATACGTCTGAGTGTTGTTTAGTTTTAGAATGAATTTTATATAATGCAAATATCCCAGTAAACATGCATAAGAGACATTTTAGATGGGATATAGCAATTTAAACTTTTATAAAAATATTATAAAAGTATTGCAGCAATTTCCAAGGCCATGTCCTAAATCAGATACATATATGATGTTTTTCAAAGCGACCTCAGTCTGAACGGTCATGTCGCATTTCATCCGGCTTTTACGTCGGCAAGATCAAATGTAAACAATGGACGAAACGAGCATGGCAGACACTGTTAATGGAACATGTGTTGCATCCATATTTACTTCCGTAAACACAGCGTGCTGTGTGTGATGTCACGTCTTCTTCTGCGCATGCTGGTCCATTCTGGGCCATGCATGTGCAAAAACAAAAATCCGATCTCAGCAAAAAAATCGGAATTGAGCCTTAAGACCTGCATTGTGAACGTAGCCTTAGTAACTATTACTAAGCATATCGTACTAATGACACTAGTCACAGCTTGTGGCAGGATCTCTTGTATAACCTGTTAACTCGTGTTATTTACTATTTGCAAAATGAGACCCAGATACTGTTTAGGCCATAAAAACAAGTTACAGGAATGGGGTGCAATGAGATTCTTTGCCTGGGCTAACAAACAATTTGAAAATAAAAGAAAAATGTGCGTTCACATGATTAATACAAAAAATAATATGATCCCTTGATGACTGGCCAGCCAGTCTTGTTGATAAAGCAATCGTGGTTAAAGCTGTAATAGCCTACTGGGCTAAAAAAAAAAAAAAAACGAACACTGGGTTCTTTATTAATATATTCAGAGGGCAAACCAACCTCAGAAAATACTAAATTAGTTGTTAAGTCATTTTAATAGCTCTTGTGATATTACTCGTACTAGTAATAGACGATGCCACAACTGTGACTTTAAGCGGGGTAAAGTCTAATTTCTACTCATACTTATAAAATGTTTGTATCAAACAGCATCTCTTTCAACAACCACTTACCTCCACATGTCCATTATGTTAGCTTTGATCCATCCACAAGATATCAGTATAAAAAACAATTAAGGAGATTGAGGAGGTTATTATAATGTGCCGAGTACATAACAAGCAGTGATGATACATTCTCACCCAAATGGACGCATTGATTTGTGTTGCATAATTATAAACAGAGTAAACGTAACGCTGTGAGTGACTTAAATGAAACTATGATCGAATTATTGCATCATTCATGCAAGTTGGACAACAAATTTCTATTTGGTTGAAGACTTTTTTCGGACACTGTGACCAGAAAGCCTTGCAGCGGAGAGATTCTCAATACGTCACACATCTGGATGATCCTAGTACTGATTACTCAACCCAATGAAAAATAAATGAGCGCAAAACTTTACAGTCAACGAGGGTGAGCATTAAGACACGATTCTTGGTAAAACTTGTGAGGCCTATGCAGTTGATTCAGGTAATTAAATTCAACTTCCCAAGGATGAAAGCCCACCGCTGGAGGGATTGCTTTCCTGGGAAGAGGCGGCGCGGCGAGCACTTGATCCATGGACCCAGGAAGATCTTAGGAGGAACAGGAGTGCTGTACAGCTTGCAGCGGTTCTTTGAGCCACCTCCCAGGTCCTGTTGCACCACCACAGAGAAAGTCCTACCAGCAGGGGAGCAAGCCCTCCGAACCATATAGGCTGTCCGTTAAGTTCCCGGCGGGACTCTGTGGGGTTGACCAGTTTACCTCAGCCATTTTAAGCGCTGGGTCTTCATATTTTTTCTTTGATGGCGAGGTTTCACACTTCTTCTTGTGCCAAATAGTAGGTAAGATCCTACATTTGTCAAAACATGAAACTGTTATGCAGGAACAATGTTTTAATCATTTTCTTCTCCTTCATTGGTTTGTAGAGACAAAACACTTCTTCATCAACTTCCAATTTGTAAACGCAAGAAAAATCCTGTTTCGTTTTTCCGTTCCAAGCTACTGTACAAACATGGCGGCCTCCATGGAAGAGGACCCTCCCTCTGCTATTGAGATAAAAATGTCCTTTTCCAAGCTATAGGTTATACAAATATATACATTTTCAGCCGAATGACACGTATAATTAATTTAATTTAGAAACATCATTTTTAATATTATATTTTAATTTAGTCAAAGGGATACCCCTGCATTTTACACATTGCCCCTTTAATCTATCACCAAAAAAATAAATAATACAATTTAGATTAAAACGACTATTTAACCAAATAATTTTGTCCGAGTCGGAGCTTGAATTTCCCATGTGTCGTGAAAGCAGCATTAATGAACGTCACTTCATAAATTATCACACAGAATGTGAAACACCTGCAGATATTTATGCAACAGTTTCCAGGCTCGTGCCGTGAGTTGGGCGTGAATGAAAACATGCAATTAAAGGATAAAATATAAATGTAGGGCTTGGCGGACAGCATCCTACCTCTCGTTTGACGTTCCATAATAATTTTTCTTTGTAGTCTTCCTCCGTGGAGCCCTCCATGTCTGTCGGTCCGACCGTGGTTTACACGACACAGGTCTGTCTCCCTCCTCTCCCCCCGGCCTGTCAGGACCTTTTATTCCCGTTTCCTCCTTCCTTCGCTCAGCTGGACTCTGACGCATCTGAGAAGGCTGGCGGTGACGTCACTGGTTCCGCCTTCCTCACTATACTGATCCTTGAAGGAGGACCAGGCCGAGTGGAGCTCCCAGAGCCCAGCCCCGCCCCTCCCTGCATCCTGACAGCATCCACACCAACCTGTAGAGCTTCCCAGCTATTTTTAGCATCCTCAACCTGTGCTGTGTAGAAAGGAGCCCCAGTCCTCATATTGAAAGACTGCCAACTTGTTCACAGTCATCCATGTTTAAACAATGAGTAGCAGACATATGATGTACAAGCTCACAGAGAAGCAGCAGAGACTGCAGCCAATCGACTAGAATGGCTGTCAGAAGCACAAGTTCTCTCTGCTCCTGCCAGGGTTGTTCAGCTACAAAATAAATTAAGTCAGAGCTGCGTGATATAGAGCAACCCCCTGTGTTGGACTATTTAACCTCCTTATTGTGCCTCCATGTGGGCTGAGGGAGCACCTGCACTCATCAGAAGATACCAGCGAAGCCTCGTCTAAAGCTCTGTGCTGTGGTTCTCTTCCATCAGTGATTACCAAAATGTGCAATTATGTAAAAATCCCACCACTCATTCTAAGATGCTGCTATCATACATTAAAGTACCAGTGCAGATAATGTAAATTATAGGACCAGTGTGTAAAATTTGATACTTTAGTTTGGAAAAAGCCCTTTATATACACCAGAGGGAGTGGGGCGTATTCAACATAGGGCGCCATAGTCATGTCTGTACAGTAACCTGAAGGTACAAACCAAATACTGCCTCAAGAAAGAGCTTATCATGTTTTTAGGTTGAAGTGACAAGAAGTGTTTTGTCTCTAAAAACCAAAGAAGAACAAGATGATTAATACGTTGTTGCTGGATAACTGTTCAGTGTTTTGATAAATTGAGGATAATAATAATAATAATAATACATTTAATTTATAATGCACTTTACATTTGGATCAAATCTCAAAGTGCTACAAAGCAAAAGCAGATAAAAGCATCAATCAAAAATAAAATAATAACTATATAAAAGCCTTACCAAAAAGCAGCAATGCTAATTAAGGTTATAGGTTCTGCTAAATACTTACTATTCAGCACAAAGGAAAGCAACAGAATGTAAAACCTTGCCATCGAAGGAAAGACAGAATGCTCGCTCCCTTGCTGGTCTTATTCCTCTCTTCCAGGTTGGATGGGAAAGGTTCAGGTGCCTCGCCGCTCATTACTGATAAACCTCACATCTTGTGGGGCCATGGACCGAGTGCTCACAGCGCCATCTTGAATCCGCTGTGTGGACTGCTCATAACTCACCGGATTCAAAGGTTTCATGAACTGGGTCTTCATGCTTCTTGGACGACAAAGTTTTACGCTACTGTAGTTTTTTATTGTACTGAATAATAAGGTTTGAACAAATTACAAGATTGGTCATCTTAATTCAAAGCTTTGACCTACAGCTGTCGAGAATAAATAACTAAATATTAGGGCAAATTTGGTGAATATGAATTGACTCAAGAAGATATATCATGTATAGAGCTTTTTTACAAAAACACTGTTTTTTTAGCATAAAAGTTCAATCAAGAGTATTGAATGCACAAATCAGGGCATTCAGGGCATCTTCATTGCTTGTAAAGTTCCACTAGTCTGAACAAAATGCTTAAAGACTGCTGGTTGTGATGCCTCTCAGCCCGGGGATTTTTTTTATCCTGTCATTTAATTTAATTTTGTTCATCTTTGTTTGATAACTTGATTGTTTTTTTATTTTTTGACAAATCCCATTGATTTGTTTTTTTGCAGGTGTCTTAATGTGGTTCATTTGGGTCAGCGCATTGTTATGCCCATAGGGCCATTTAGGTGTGGGGTGTAACATTAGGAATGATGAGCTGATGTATAACCATCTGGATCTTTACCGCTAGCTGCTCCTACATTTTTACAACTGCACCTATAAGTCGATGTAGTAATTCCCAAATTTCTGGACCTTCACAGCAAACTGGTGTTGCCTCTTTCTCCTAGGCAAGCAGAAATTATATGGAATTGGGACTTTACATTTTTTACAAGTGATGTTTTTTCAGGAAATGTTAACATTTTGTTGTAGTTTGTCCCTTTGCGCACACAATGACAGTATTCTGGCGACTGAAAACACAAACCGGCCACCATTATGGTTGCTATATGTCAATTGTAAAATGGAATTCTCATTAAACTTGTGATGAGACAATCTTCATAAAATTTAAAAACTAATAGCTATGCAGATACAGAACAACAAAAGCAATGCAAATGCTAATGTGTCCTGGGCCACAATGTGGGTACACCTACTCCGGACATTCTCTTAAGAAACAAGAATCTGCAACAACTGACATAATCTATTACGCAAACTCGCAGTAAGTAATATGTTCATGAGGACACTGTTTTCAACTGATTCACCACTGAACAAATAACCACAATATCTCCACATCCATTTAGAAATCAATCCATTCTCTGGGAAACCAGTTTCTTCCAGGAAAGCCTGCACAACTAAGTGAAAATTGATGATGCTGTAAAGACAGCTAACCCCACAGCGATTAACTAACCCTGATACAGCACTTGCAAGAGGGACCAAGAAAGCTTCAGAAACAACTAACGACCAATCCCCCTTGGTTTCTCGAGAGGGGGGAGGAGTAGAAAGCGCTCACTGGTTCTTTTTCTGTTTTGTATAAAAAATAGGCCCTGTCATTTTTTCTGGCATTCCCTTTTGCACCGGCCGCACTGACCTTTTTCCAATACTTGATGTGTGTTTAGGCCCTAATGTATGCTGTTGTTCTTATGTAAGCCCCTACTGAAAAAAAAGGACACTGTCCAAGATTAGTTTTAAACAACCTGGACATGGGAGGTAATTGAAGTTAAACGGCATTTTGCCGGAGAGTTAGAGCTTCAATTTAGAGGGATGCAGGGTGCTCTGAAATCAACTCTGTGGTGCTACTTGGACTCATTGTTAGAGATGAACCTGGGGTCATTTGGTGTTTCGAGTCCTTTATAATCCGACACATTCATCTGGGTGACCTGGTGTTACCAACCTCTGACTTGTGTCCCACTACTATGCTGCTCCACAGGTCCCCCTTCCAGATCCACAGCCACTGTGACGCCTTGTCAGTCGCTTCCACCAGGATTTAGTTGCTCTTTGTTCTTTTGGACCAAGGAATTTGACGTGTCCATACCAATGATGAGCTGCTGGCAAAGCCCCTGCACCCAACCTCAATAAACTCTGGGTGAGTTCTCCAACAATTGCTCTTGCGCTCTGTTATGAGTATTTGGCCCGTTTGCTTTCATTGAATTCTTCAATTCGGTCTTCCCAGGAATTCCCAGTCAATAACACTGGGACCACATGCTTTGTTGACTCTGATGATAACACCATGTTTGGGTGGAGTAAAGTTGTTGGACTCTCAATAGCAGGTTAGCTCGAATAAAAGAAGCATATCGAAAACACATTAAATTGATCGAGTAGATCCCGCCTACAGGGAAAAATAATGAAATCTGCCCCCCCCCGCTCTCTCTTTCACACTGACTGCCTTTCACCTTGCTCACCCTGTAGATGTCGCTGTTGAAGCATAATCTAAACTTCAATGATGGGGTTTTTATCCAGGGAAGTTATAAAAATTATTTTATAAATAATACTGAGATTGGGTAATAGTTTATTTCAATCAATTACTTTTTTTATATGTACTTCTTGCCTCTCAAAAACTAAGGGGACATATGAAAGGTAACCACGCTGATCTTCCTTGATAAAAAGGGAAGATCAAACAGTTGAAAGAAAGCCAAGAAGGTGAACAAGAAGGTGAAAGATAACAAGGTCAAGAATAGTAAAAGAACAGAAGGTAAAGAAGGTGAAAGAAAGCCAGTTGCCTTGTTTCATAGGCCAGTCCAGAGCAGAGCATTTAATAGCATGTAAATTCACCATTTTTCAGGTTTCTCCTCATCCTTCAACCTTTATACCTACAACCCTTGCATAAAATTTCCGATATCAAGTTACTGATGGAAACTAAATTCAAACTTAGTCAGATTGTATGGAAATAGGCAAACACACATGAGAAATTGATTCTGTTAACATTAGAATACTTTAGAAACACATTTACCTGGTTAATGATAAAAGACCTCTACTCTACCACATTCTTGAACCTAGTATGGTATTTTGTGTATCTCTCTCAATTACTGGAATCTGGTGTAGGTTTGTCCAGTAATGTTATATTTTATATTATATTTATGTTATATCTCGAAAAAAACGATAAAATGGTAAAAAAAAAAAGAAAAAAGAAAAAAGTTTGCACTTTTATAATAATATTTATAATTGCGTCTTTTTTTCCCGTTTTTTTTGTGTGTTTGTGCATGTCCTTCTTGTGGTGTATGTTGTTACTACAGTGCATAAAGGTGTGAAAATAGGGTGCACTGTTATACGCTTCCCCTTTACCTGTTGTTAATATCGAACCGCTAGAAGGCAAAGGCTGCATCCGCTCTGCCACGTCCACGTGCTAGAGGAAGACGGAGACTGACGTCATGACGTTGGAGCATGCCTACTACGCTCGTACATAAACAAAGACTGGACATTGCTCCCCTTTTAACTCCTCATTCCTACATTTTTATTTTAATAGTTGCAAGGAATTGGAAAGCGTCTTATCTCTGGAAAAATGGAAAACGAATTATTGATGCGAGTGAGTGTTTTTACCGACCAAGGTGGCAGGAAATACATGGAAGATGTGACCGAGGTCATAGTGGAGCCCGAGCCGGGAGAAGATGAGCCGACATCAGATGAGCTGGAGGAAAGCAGTGGGGGGTTCTCCACAATCAAATCCCCAGTGGGCGACTTGCGTCACGGCAAGACTGAAACCGTGGAGTCCCCACACATTTCGAATTCATTATGCGAACCTCTGCTACCGGAAAATCATATTAAAACAGTAGAATCATGTTTACACGGAGGTCTAAGCACGCCGCTAGCTGAGCCGGGTCCCTGTCGCCGTTCCGTGGCATTTTTCGCAGTGTTTGATGGACACGGAGGTCGCGAGGCTGCGCAGTTTGCGCGAGAATATTTATGGGAGTTCATCAAGAAGCAGCGGGGGTTCTGGTCGAACTGTGACCGGGAGGTATGCTCTGCTATACGGAAAGGATTTGTAGCCTGCCACCATGCCATGTGGAAGAAGCTCCGTAAGTTACTCCGAGAGGACACAATGTAATCCCGCTGGCACAAACTGTCAGCGGGGACTGTTTCACCCCATACCGGCCTCTCCCTGTGGGTGACGTTTGCGTGAACACCACGGTAAACCTGGAAGTTCATCTCGCTGCTAAAGTTGGCTCAGATATACCAGGAGAATTTACCAATTTGGGATCAATAAAGCATGTTTTAAGTCTATCTCATATATGGGGAGTATTTTGATTGAAAATAATTAGCTCCATAATCTAGGTCATCCGGACATACATGCTATTATGTATGTCACGATGAAAACATACATTTATTGGGATTACGTAATGTTTAGATATAAGATTGTTTAAGGAGCTGCAGCAGAGCTAAGAATGTATAATTAAAGATTTCGTAAATGCCTGGCACACTGCGATTTGAACGCAGTCCAGTTAAACGAGACATCGGTCTGATTAGGTGTCTGCTTGGCTATGTCTGGTCATGCCAACTGTTTACAGCTGTGTAAAATAAAAGGCATCGACGGAAGACTTCATGCAGCACACATACATTACCTGCATTAAACTCAAACTGCAACTTTTAGTAACTACTGAAGTATCAAATTAATTCTAGATTCTGAATATCCTCCCTTCTGAGTGAACACATTTGCACATCAGATGTTGTTAAAACATTCCTCCAGCCCATGTAGGCTTTTGTTTCGTTACGCCAACAAGGAAGGAGGTTAAGTTTTCAGCCCCTTGAATTTGTTGGTTTGTTTGTGACCAATTTTACGCTAAAACTAATTGATGGATTTGCATAAAACTTTACCAAAAGGAAGGTTTTGATATATCCTATAGATAATTACATTTTGTTGATGTTACACTTTTCACAGCATTTAAAATAAAATAATAAGCTGTTTTGAGAAGCGATAAAACACTCTCTTGAATCAATCCGTTATTGATGCCTTTGTTCTTTTGGTGTTGAGTCTGGGGGCTCAGTGGGCTGGGCAGAGACATTAAAGTACAAGGTACAAAAGATAACTGGCTGACAATTATTCAGAGAGATTGTTGTTGTTGCCGTCAGTAGATTTAGAAGCATGTCATTAACTCATACATTAATCTAGAGATCTGCTTGAATTTTTCCTAAACCTGTTGTGCTTTCGCAGATGTTTGCGTTCTCTGAGTTCCGAGTATCGATCTTCTTCCAAAGATTGATTTACAATTAGTGTTACTCGCCTATATTTCAAAATTATCATTCTTTTGTGATCAGAACCATTTAGAATCTAGATGGTTAAACCATCTGGATGTCAAACTTCTTATATATATATATATATATATATATATATAGACATTTTATTTCTATAAATGGGCCACTATAATATTGCACAAAAACCACAGTCACCACAAATCTCAGAATACAACGTTGTAATACAGTTCTAATTTGTCTATTTTTTTCTATGACCTTGGTTTGCTCTGTATTTTATAAGATGTCTTGAATGCAATTTAATCTTGGCCACCGTCTGTGAGTTTGACATCCCAATATGACCTAGATCATACCTAGAATTTTTAGGGTACTGCTCTGTGGTACAATGTCACAAACAACTTAACCTTTAATGTTCAGCGGTATGTCTGGATGAGCAAGAATAAAAGATCAACTTTAAAAACACTGTGCCAACTTTTGTAGAATTGGACAGTAGAGTCTCAAACAGTATTTCTGTTTAGGCCTACATTTACGTCAGGGCTCCTCACATGAGAACCAAGATATTCACCTCTAAGTCTGAGCTAAGATTCCTCAAGAGTTCTGCCAGACTGGCTAGGCATCATACTTGCAGGAGGTCTTGGGAGCAAAACAGTCTGTTCAACATATTAGTGTGGAACATTTCTGAAGTTGCATTTGTCAGCGAAAGCTGCATTTTATATTTCGAAAAAAACAACCCCATTACTCACCTCTGTTGTATCAAACTATTTAAACTGTTCTTGTTTAATATATATAATATATTTTGCTAATTTATCCCATACAATGGTGCTTTAGTGACTTTGCTTCCAACTGTACCTAATACCCATAATTTTTGCTGCTGTTTTGAATGTTTAATACAGTGTACAGTCATCCTGACTCAGTGGATAATACAGTAAGAAGGTTATATGCATTAAATGATTGGTTATTTCTGCATTTTTTGACTTCCCAGCTGAGTGGCCAAAGACACTTACAGGCCTTCCAAGCACATCAGGCACCACAGCCAGTGTGGTGGTCATTAGAGGAAGCCGCATGTATGTAGCCCACGTGGGGGACTCGGCGGTGGTTCTAGGGGTCCAGGATGACCCTGCAGTTCCTTTCATCAGAGCTGTGGAAGTCACACAAGACCACAAACCTGAACTACCCAGAGAGAGGGAGCGCATCGAAGGTCTTGGAGGGAGGTAAGACTTCACCTTCTGTCCTCCCGAACTCTGAACTATCTTTTTTGATATGTAGCGTTATTCTGATTCCCAGAAATGAGTGTTTTTGCTGCCAAGATGACATTGCTCCGAGCACATAATCATAACTCTACAAATGATGTGACCTTTACTTTTGGAGATTCCTGTCTAAACTCATTAGAATGTAGCTGTTACATTGATTCCCACTGTGTACCAGTTTATTCATTCTCACGACACAGCATACCTACCACTGCTATCGATGCCAAAGAAGTGATTGTAACCAAGATTAATCTCTGTGGCACAATATTAGATCAAAATTTTATCTCCCTCAAAGAGGTAAGATAATGTTACTCCTACTGGCCGTGTTTTTCTACTGATAAGAAGTTTTGTATTGATAGGCTTTATGCTTACAAGACACGCCTTATGTGTTTAAACTACAATCAATTATATTTTGTATTTATTGGATAAGTAATTTTCTATGTATGTGTGCATTAATTCATCTTACTTGATCTGAGCACACTCATAATCTCTCTGATCTGAGAAGACAAGATGACGAGTTCAGATATATTTCCTCTAGTAAATAAATATACTGTTAGGTGAAATGCTTTGTGACTGTGTTGCAACACGTGGCCCGCAGAGGTCGCAAAAGTACACACATTGTGTGATGAAATAAAAGAACAGTTACTTGTGTAAAGAAATGGCTTTAGTAAAACGACAAGTATTGATTGAACCTTTTCACTCAATTACAAGTGGAAAAAAAGGACAGATTCTATTTAAATCATATTTTAGTCACTGGGGGGGGGGTTGTTCTCCAAACACTGTTCCTTCCTAACTGTTGGTCCAATTTAGACCAAATTTACCTCATAGGAACCCCCTCAAGGAGCTCTGACATGTATTTGTCATATTTTACTGTAATTGTTAATGTTATGCTCCCTAGATAGAGCTTTTTTTTGCAAAAAAAACCCAAATACCATTACTTCCCAACTATATGTCCGATTATGTTCAAATTTAGTTCATATGTATTTACACAAGGAGGTCTGTGTTGTTTTATTTCTGAGCTCAGAATATTGAGTCAATATGGACTGCTCATTATTAATGAGTCACATGTAATTCAAAGAGTTGAATCAGCTGAGTGTAATCTTTATCCAAAGCCTTTTTCTTTACCCTCCTCTATCTGCTTACAGTGTGATCAAGAAATCTGGTGTGAATCGGGTGGTCTGGAAGCGGCCGAGGCTTAGTCACAACGGCCCGGTCCGTCGGAGCACTGTCATCGATCAGATACCCTTCTTGGCAGTTGCCCGAGCTCTTGGTAGGAAAAACAACTGTTTGAATAGTACCAGTGAAGACCTGTCAGGATGGTCGCACCATCTAATTACAACATTTGTTATGATCCCAAAGTTAATCCAAACTTATGCATAAGAGGAACAAATTGGTTATCTTCTGAGATTTAAGTTCCTGAGATGGGATCAATGAGTGCAGATCATTCCAAAATTAACCTTGGTATTAAGTCTAAAAACTAAAATCCTAAAGCCACAGAAAAATATCTGCCTGTTAGTACGGATCACTAACAATTAATCAAAAACTCTTAAGTGTTGATTTTGCCAAACTACCTTTTCAGACAAGTGAAAGAGAGCTTTGTTGGAAATTGCTGACAATTTGTGCCAATCATGACCAGCGGTGCCTGCAGTAAAGTTCTTGCTGTGCAACAGGTGATCTGTGGAGTTACGACTTCTACAGCGGGGAATTTGTGGTTTCCCCTGAGCCGGACACTAGTGTGGTGACACTCGACCCCAGAAAACACCGCTACATCGTTCTGGCCAGTGATGGTCTGTGGAACATGGTGCCGCCTCAAGAAGCCATCTCCATGTGTCAGAACAACGATGAGGCAATGGTGAGTGGAGCATGAACACCTTTTTCTACATCTGCAGGTATAAGCAGTTACAAGTGTAATAACCGCCTTCTATTCTGCAGGCACCATGTGGGGTATCGAGTGCCCAGCAGCTGGTCAGCCATGCTCTGTTGCGGTGGCGCCAGCGCATGTTGCGCGCTGACAACACCAGTGCCATTGTCATCGCCTTGCAGGAACCAGGTACCCCTCAGGACACCCTGCACCATGAGGAGGTGTTGCTCGACTTAGCAAAGGTGTCCCAGACTCCCCCGACCTCCGTATCCCGCGCTGGGACGCCTCTTCCTCAGGTGATTCCAGTATCAGAACAAGTTCTGAAAATAGCCTCACAATATTTTATTTTATAAGTGCATTCAAAAAAAAAATTATTCAGAATGTTTCCAAGTAATAAACCACAATGTGTGGGATATACATCATTGGTGTGACAAAATCACAACGTGTCTAATTTAAAGAATGAACCCGATGAGTGTTTTTGATTGAAGCTCTGTCCTGGATGTTAAACACTTTCGTGCATGGTTTCATTTTCCTTGCCTATACTTAGTTCATAATATAGACCAAGGATTCTCCTGGAGCACAGTTTCCAGCTGTGTACTTTAATCCCTGTAGTCCCCTAAGTTTAGGGTGACTCTTTAATTCTTTGTATTCCATTATTTGTAGTGTATGAGAGTTTTATATATTTTCACCATGTCTATTTTATTGTAACAATTTCCAAGTTGCTTACAAGTGATTTAAAACTCAGTGGGAATTTTTTATCAGGTTAAATAAAAGATATATATTTTTTAAAAAGTCCTTGGAGCAAACATGCTGCAGATTGGCTGCTCTCCAACTGTGAAGAGTAGAATACCCTGTCTGCACCTTATTTGTCATTTGTTATTAGGCAGAACAACGTTACATTTCCTCTTAAAATAATTAACCCACTAATGTTTATATTCCAATGGACTAAGGACATTAATATACTGGAGGAAAATAATTCAAATACTGCCTGAGAATCGTTTCTGAAATTCATCAACCTCCAAGTCGAGTGATGGTATTCAATCTGGATATTCATAGAGACATATTTTCCCGGGCTCCATTTTCAGATGAACTGCAGTGACAGTGAGGTGACTCCTAATGGTTAGCAGCCTCACCAGATACCTTTTCGCTAAGCCTTTGCCAGACCCTAATTAAAGGAAATACCCACGCTGAGCTAAAGATACTCTATACTGTATAAGGCCAGCAGCCTTTGTGTGCGGATACCTGCATATGTTTGGTTGGTAAATGATAATGATGATGATTAACTGTTGTTTTAAAAGCCTATTGGCCAATAATCAATCAATCAATCAGTCAATCTTTATTTATATACTGCATTTCAGCGCAAATAAAATATAATTCACTGTGGTTTACTGGTGATTGACTAACAGAGAAAAGGTCAAATGAAGTAGTTGAAATTAATTTTCTTTTCTTATTGGAGACCAATGCATGCAGAGAAAAGTTAAGACAATAAAAGAGAGAATAAAAGAGACAATAAAATAAGTATACTACTACTAATGATAATAAAACAATAATATCAAAATGATAAATAATACAAAATAAATTGCTTATAAATAGATTGTGAAATGCTAATAGTGTTAAACAAATAAATAAAAAGAGAGAGATAATAAACTGAAAAAGATTAAATGTAAATAAAATTGAATAACAAATAATGAAATCGGGATCAAAATGACAAGTAAATATTTATAAAGATTATAAATAATATAAATAATAATAATAATATAAATGTGTTATGTTATGTTTAAAATCATAAAACACTCCATATCTTCATCTTCAACCAGATATTTCACTCACGGTCTGTTAGAATTTGGTTTCTTCCTCAGTGCTTACTTTTTCACCTGTTCTCCTGTAGTGTCCTCGAAAGGAAGAATCACCTGCTGTGTGTGA
This sequence comes from Lophius piscatorius, assembly GCA_009660295.1. NCBI lineage: Eukaryota > Metazoa > Chordata > Actinopteri > Lophiiformes > Lophiidae > Lophius > Lophius piscatorius. Next base: position 12,064 of record VRLP01001563.1, on the reverse strand, counting down.
GCTCCTTCCTTCCTTGGAGCGACAAAACGGACTCTCAGGAGGAAACAGCCTCTACCACATGCACCTGTCTGACCCCTTCACTCCGACACCACTGTGTCCAATCAGCAGTGCCGAGCTGCCGGGTCAGTCCACTCCCACTGACAGGAAACTCAGCTGCAGGACGTCCAGCACTGCTGACTTGCCGTCAGGCCAGTTGGCTAAGAAAGCACGGTGCAGGACCACCGACAGGCCGCCCTTAGTCCAGCACAACGCAGAGAAGAAACAGAAGGATTCCAGCAACGTCTCCCAAATTCTCCAGCAGCACAATAAAACCACTGTGTGTGTCTGCTGAGACACACAAACAAACTCTCACCAACCTGCTGCTTCCCACTGTCAAACTGATTCTCAGTGGCATCACACCAGCCTCGCTAAAGGCGTCGTTAAACACTGTGGTCTCTCTCAGCTCCAGTAGGGGACACTATACACAGGAAAGAGTGCTTCTTCCCACTGGACGACTTGTATTTGAGACCCAAAACTTTGGTCAAAAACTCTTTTTTTTTTACTCCAGCTCCCTTGTAAGAAATATGTTATAACTAACGAAATTGGTGTAAATATTACTAATTTTATTGGAGCATACAGAAATGCAAGTTCAAATGTTAATTTAAGATAAATATATATATTTTTATACACATTTAGTGTGCTATGATTGGAAAACAGCACTCCACTACAGCCTTCATTTACTAATTATCTTCCTTTAGCATTGTGTGGACACCCTGTGTTTATAAACTCATCATATTTAATTCATATAGTTTATCTTCACCACTGGAACAATTTTTTTCCCCTTGAATATAAACTGAAGGTGCTGCTACAGTTACAGACAATAAGCTACTACAGTGTGTATATTTACATGAAAATATATGTGACAAGTGTGGTAGGACTTTGCCAAATGTCACTGTGCATCTTAAGGATGGATCCACTCCTTTATTCTTCTGGTTATATGTAACAAAGTATTATAACTTGAGTTTCTTTTGAGCATTCACCTGGTCATGAAAAGGTGCAATCTCTGTTCCTGAGGTTATCGTTGTCATTACAGATTTTTCCAAATGCTAATTTGGTTCCAAAATGACAGCCTCTTTTATTTCTAGAGGATTATACAAACGCCAATGTTTACAATCAGCATTATTGATCATGTCATCACGGCTCCACTAGAGGTGTCTGTGATGTCAGGGTGTGGTTTTGGAGAGAAACAGTTCTGGGGAGGGGAGCTTAGAATTGCATCTTTGCTGTTTGCAGATGATGTGGTTTTGTTGCTTTCATCAGTCAGTTAATCAGTCCATGATCTTCAGCAGCACCGGAGCAGTTTGTTGCTGGAATGTGAGTCAGAACCTCCAACTATGAGGCCATGGTTCTCTGCCAGAAACAGATGAATTGCAACCTCCAGTTTTGGGGTGAGATTCCAACTCAAGAGGAGGAGTTTTAAAATTCTTGGTGTCTTGTTCTGGCCTTATTGGGAAAATGGATTGAGAGATGGATTTGGTGCAGCAGCATCAGCAGTAATGATGTTTTTTTTATTGGTTCGTTTTGATGAAAAGAGAACTGAGTCGTAACGCAAAGCTTTCAATTTACCAGTCAATCTACATCCCAACCCTCACTTATCGTGTTGAGCTCTGTGTAGTGACCGAAAGAATGAGGTCTAGGATAGAAGCGAGATAAATAAGCTTCATTCATAGGGTTGCTGGGCTCGGACTTAGAGATAAGGTATGATCAAATTCTACCTTAGCAAGACACAGAAGACACCCCATGATAGACCAAGAACTCACTTGAGGGACTATATATCTCATCTGGCCTGGGAATACTTTGGGATCCTCCAGGATGAGCTGTAGAGTGTTGCTGTGGAAAGGGTCTTGAGTACCATTCTTAACCTGCTGCCACTGCAACCTGACTTGAATAAGCGAAGATAAATAGATGGATGGATGGATGGATAGATCTGAGAAAAGAAAACATTCCACCGCAGCCAACCTATTTTTAAAATTGAATTTTACCTAAAAAAAAAACTAACTATCCTTTTTGCTATATTGAGACGGATTAAATTGTTTATTCAGCTCTTGTTTTTAAAGAAGCCCCTGTCCCTCCATGCTGCAGCTGCTGTCGTATTGTTACTGATGTACGCACAAGGTTCACCTGTGGGTGTGCATGTATTTTCTAAGAGAGTATTTTTGCACTATTATTTTATGGTGACGCTAATTTGCAGTTTACGAGAGAGTTTGTCCTGAATTTGAAAATGATTACACATGATTTGAGTCTAAAATGAAGGTAAAGCCAATTGAAGATTTTCGAGGAGGGAACCAACTACTAGAAGCAAATCCTCATGAATGTGATTATAGTTTGCAGAACAAGTCTTTTGTAAAACTTTTTCACAAGATGTTGTGTTTTCATTGAGCTAAGTGCAATTTCTAACGAGTTTGTATCGCTTAGAATTGTTTCAAAATTATTTCACGGTACGATTGATCATCAATAGTTATGTCCAAGCTTGAAATCGTTTTTCTGCAAATCCAGTCCCTCACTGGACTCACAATCCATGTATAATGTTTTTTTTTAAATATTTTCAGTAGTCGACTCTTTAACTCTGTTAAATGGTTAGCCCAGGTACAGATGGCTGTGCTGTGTGAGCAGCATAACATGCATGTGTACAGTGTATATGTGGAATACACATATTTGAAAATGAACTTAATTAAATAAAACGTTATCGGAAATAAAGATTGTGCTTTGGAAGTGGATAATAGCTTTTCATTAGCAATTGTCCTCATTACATGAACTAAGTATGCATTCTGCTCCATGATTCCAGCCTCAGTCTGTTTGGCTCTGCAGTCTGTTTAGGACCTAACTCTATGATGTTTGTTTTCCGTGATCAAAATGGCTAAATCAGCTGCGTAAATCGCTCACGTGTCTGTGGCTCAAAGGCGTGATGCAACCAGCCTTCGTTGTGACTGTAGGATACTGAAGGCTTTCAGTCTCTGTCACACTTCGAGTCTTTACGGTCCCTTCATTCATGGAAGTGCATGACCTGGTTATTAATTGTTTCACCTATTAAATGACTGAAATTTCTTGTCAATGTCAGCGAAAAGTGTGGACATTGTTTTTTGCCAAGCATTGGCAGTAAGTAAACTGGTATTACGACAGTCAGCGGTCACCCAAGATTACCTGGGTTTGATATTCAGAAGTTGTTGATTTCTTCTGATTATTAATGTTGTTATTATGTAATATTATTATAGGGGGTTAAGGTAAGGGGTAATAGGAAAGGAAAACAAACAGTAAAACTTGAGATAGACAGATAGAGTTAACTTGAAAGAAGTTTCACATCTTTTCAGAAGACTAGGCGTCTTCTTTTATGAATACTTACTTTATGAATTCAGTTTTTTATATCCTAGTTCATAAGACATTGTTTTTTTACGTTCATTAGTGAGGAATGATAATGAAAAAAATGTTAACCAAATCAATTTGTTATTTAGAATCACACATAGATATTTTGTCCGAAGCTCCATTATCTGTTAATATATTCCTCATCTAGATGACAAATACTCTCTCTGTAACCACATTTTGGAAACACCTGACCATGTTTTAATGACAGAGAGACAGACATATAGATATAAAGACATGTTCATGGACATGTTTCAATATTTTGGGCTGACTTTGTGCTAAATCTCAAATAATATTTTTTGCAAAAACCTTCCGTGGAAAGAAAAATATTTACTATTGATATTCAACAATATTAAATTTATCGAGTAATTAACAATTGGTTACTAATTTGCTTATTGTTTCAGTTAGAGCTTATACCCATAAAGTACAATTCTATGTTTTATTTTATATTCAAACAAACAGATCTTAAAATTCCATCTCAAAAACTACTAAATGTTAACACTTGTAAAAAAAAATATATATATATAACCATACAAATGAATTATCTAAAAATGTCAATATCGGATCAGAGACTCTTTTTTTTCTTTCCATATTTCCTACTTCCACTTTGTTCGCTTTTTTGCACTATATGTGATTTATTTTTTTTATTTTTTTAATGAAAACGGTTGTCATTCTTTGGTTCCTCAACAAATAAATAGAGAAAATAAACAACAGAAGCAAATCACAGCCGGAAAAAGGCGGGACTGTACGCGGATGTTTACTTGACGCCGACCGGGCTAAACATAGCTTTCACAATAAAGACATAAAGTAACCACTTGTCATATATTGGTTGTGTTACATGACTAACAACACACAGTTGGAAATCTTTACTGTTTGATGCTAAAGTAATGAAATCCCGTACATTCACTTTCATCCCCAGCAAATTTCCTCATTTTACTATAACAATTTTTACCCTTTTATTCTTAAGTACCTGACAGCAAGCCATACAACGTACGGAAGTACTTCTGACTTCCTGTCAACTTCCCTAATGTAATTTAGCGAGCGGGAGGAATCGGTGGGGGAGTGAAATGAAACTACGTTTTTTGCACAGATTACTTTTTCCTCTCACCTGCGTCGTCAGTTAACTGCTGAATATTGATGAAGCAACTAATCCGAAAGTAACGTTTTTTTAAATTCTCGCGCCTCAGGTAGGTGATTCAGACGAGCGTAGACAGCATGAAATACATCAATGACTTTCGTTGAACAGTCGTCTGTATCATTCAAAATCATTTTGTGACGCAGGGAAGAAGGATCATGGCTGCATCCCCAGTGGAGTACACCATTGGAGGGGTGAAGATTAACTTTCCCTGCAAGGCGTACCCATCCCAGCTGGCCATGATGAATTCAGTACGTTACCTCATCACCCGTCAGATTAGCTAAACATTTAAGTTGACTGCATTTCATATGTACTTCTTATAATTTAAAGGTAATTATTCAGTTATCCCACAATAAATAATTAGTTGAGACACTGTCAATCCAAAATACAAGCAAGGAAAACCCTTATATACAGTCTGAAGCAAAATTATTCAACCTCTTACTGACAAATTAACTATTTGAAAGTTCTATGCAGTAACCAATTAATTCAAAAACATTCGAAGTAGATCAGCATAACAGATTTATATTTAAACATTCATCCAAAATCTAACTTTTACGGACTTGCAGTCACAAAAGATTGAACCCCCTGATTATCATCTCCCCATAAGCACATTTTTCAATTAGATGTGGTCTAGTATTATGACAACAGGGTAGTAGCAGAAGAGGGTAAGACCAACCTTCTTTATAGTTTTAAAGATAGTGCCACTGACAAAAAGACTGGATACAGAGCTGGAGCTGGCAGAGTTGAAGATGTCAAGATGTTCTTTGGGAGAGATGAGGATAGACAGGATTAGAAATGAGCACATCATGGGTTTGTGGTTGTGAGGATAGAGGACATGCAGTTAGTTGTTGCGACAGAGGAAGATGCAGAATACAGTGGATGATGGAAACAAATGATCCCCTATGGATCATGGCAACCCCTAATAGGAAAAACAGAAAGATGAAAAAGACGTTCTTGTATTGCTTTTCTGTTAAAGCCAAAATTATCTTAAGGACCCAATATCCAAATTCAAAAACACTAGGCTCCAGTATTTAGATTAGACACAGACATTAGGATGCTGCACAGTGGTATGATGAAAGATAACTAACCTTTCCGCCCGATGGTTCAACAGTATATCTAAAAGAAGGGAGAATGATCTAAAGTGCTGAAAAGAGCACTTTACATTAAGTGTCGCATGGCAGTGAATTGGTGGTGTTGGGCCTTGGAATCCTGCAGTGTGAATAGTGTAAGATTGATTTCATCATGTATCAGGAAATCCTGAAAGAAAATAATTCTCCTTCTTTGACAAAGCTGAAGCTTGAGATGCGTTGAACATTCGAAAAAGACAACAACCCCAAGGAGACCTCAAAGTTCACAAAGGCTTTGTTTCAGAATAACAACGATCCATCCTTGTAGTGGTGTTTGGAAGTGGATGTCGTGTGGCCATCACTTTCGGCTGGCTTAAATCCCAGAGAACATACCAGCGGGATTTGGGGGAGGTGGTTATTGTATGTAAACTCCGGAATATTGCAGAGCTGAAGACCTTTTTCCCAAGAATGGGACAAGAGTCTGGCTATTGATAATGTTTTCCTCAGGTCATAACAGTAAACAGTTTCTCCAATGCACTGGAGACAGTTGTCATTAAGGGTCTGTATCAATTTTGAGACAGGAAAAGTCAGTAAAAGGGTTATGTTTGGGAAAAATAGTTTTTGCTATCAATCAATTGTGGAACACACAGAGCTTTGGTTTTCTAAACAACACATTGAAACAGTGAATTAATTATTTTATTTATCTGCATCTGCATTTGCTGGAGTTTGTTCGAGCATGCTTCAGGAACTTTGCCAGTTAAACACAATGCAGAGCAATTTATACACCCAACACACATATATTATCTTTTTGCCTAAGTGATATGACGGACATGAGAACAAGTGATCTCCTCATTGAGAAGCCTATATGTGTTTGAAACTATTTGTCCAGAAGATAAGTTCAAAATACATAGGTAAAAATGTGAACCCCTGATATTTTGCAATATTTTAAGTGCACCTTGCTTCTAATGGATTATTTAACTTTTCATATTGTTTTGTTCTTATGCAAATCTCAAAAGCAGTACATTGTTTTTGCAGATCATACGAGGGCTGAACAACAAGCAGCACTGCCTGCTGGAGAGTCCAACTGGAAGTGGAAAGAGCTTGGCTTTGCTCTGCTCAGCCCTCGGCTGGCAGCAGGCTCAGTTTGGTGAGTCTGCTCTGACGGAGACCAAATAAACAAAAAAAAAGTATTAAAACAGACCTGGCACTCTAGGATCTGAAATGGAGGTATCTTGTGCACAAATTGAACATGGCATAAGTCAAATACTGGCAGAGCCACTTGCATGATTTCACTTTCTCTTCGCTTTTTCATACTGAATATAATATAAACACAAGCTGGATTATCTATTTTCACAATAAATAGAGACGTGAGATGAAATTTGAGTTTTTTGTATATATTCAATTATTTTGAGTGCCATTACCAATTTGCGAATCATATACACAAGGTGATATTTTTATCTTCTCACCATTTTACTCTGAGTATATTACTGTGGAGTACCCAACGTACTGATTCAGAGTAACTTTCACTGCAGTGTTTCCCTCAAATTGGCGTGATTAATTGTGACTGTGGTTGGATGGTGCTTTTTATGAGTCAGTTTTTCTCGTAAATATTAGGGGTGTATATCACCAGTTCCATCACGATACGATATTATATTGATACTTTGGACAACAATACGATATTTGGCGATTTCACAAAGTCTACCAAGATACGATTACAATTCGATTTGATTCAGGGTCCTTCGATCGATTTCAGACAATATTATGTACCCATTTATCAAAAAGTTGGTTGTTTCACCTTTAGAAAGAAAAAACTAAAAAGGCAATTTTGAAATGTTTTGACAATTTTAAAGCTGAAGTTCAGCAATAATAATAATTTTAAAAAAAGAACGTAGACATGTTTTTCACTGTTAAGTAACACATTTTTCATTTTTAGATACAAATGGTTTTTTTTTCTTAGCGGTCATCATTAATGACCCCTGATTACCTTTAAATTATGAATATAACTGTCTACAATCATGTTTCAGTACTCTGTATCTACATAGTTCTGATCCTACATCATATCAACAAAAAGCGGGGTTTTTCTGTAAACAACCACTCGTGTCTTCCTAACAATATCATTTTTGCATTGACTAATTTGTGTTTCGTTAGAATTCAACGTCTCAATAACAAACACTTTTTAGAAAAAGTTCACACACAAATATATGTTCAGTGAAATAGTTTATTTGTACAAACTCATTTAGTGTTTGATTATGGTTGTGCCGTCAATGCTAACTAAAATTAGCATGTAAAAGGAAATTCCCACTATGTCTTAGCATTAAGCTAATGGCGCTTTTTCACAACATTGTTGTGAGGTAGTTAACATTCGGACTGCACTTGGAAGCCTTTATCTCTTATTTGAAGAACGAGTAATTAGCCAAAGTGAACGCCATGCTTCGTTAGTAATTTCAAAATAAAGGCGCATCTTTAAAACAACATTTTAGGGCAGCTTTGGTTTTTGTCTGTTTGTCTCTGTGTTAGCAGGACAGAAGATGATCAGTGTGGCATAACTTTGGAGTGATAACTTTAAACATAAACTTTGGAGTGATCCGTATAAGGGGCAGATGCAAGAATTTTCAAAACATAACATTGCATAATAGGGACTATTCTTTTCCAATGTCTGTCTATCACACAAAAACTACCGTACAGGTTTAGATGAGACCTGGTATATGGATCAGACATGTTAAAACAAATGCTTTAAATTTTGGAGTGGGTGTCAATAATGGGGCAGAGTCAAGATTTGTTCTTTCTTTTGGTACAATTTTCAACATTGCAAGACTGACTTTTTGAACCGTTTTTGTCAATTACATATAAACATATTCATGGATTTTCCACGAAAGGGGTCATATTATCAGTGTCAAAGGGTCATGGGACTGTTGCTTTCAGATTTAAGTATGGCTGCCGTGATAGAGGTTTGAGCTTTATTTTCACAATAACAGGTGATGGGTGATTGGAGGAGGCTTGTTGAAGTTTAGTGTAGACCTACATCAAACAGGAAAGTTCATAGCATTGTCAGTGCATTAATAGGAGAGGTGCAATACCTGAGGGTCTCGCTCTCTCTTTTCCTCCCTCTCTCTGTGTATCTCTCGCTCTTGCGTTCTCTTTCTGTGTCTCACTGTTTCTATGTGTCCACCCCCCCCCCCGAAAAAAATAGCAATTAAGAAATGGACACTTGAAATAGCCTGTCCAATCAAAATCTATGTATGGGGAAATACACGACGTGTTTGAGGATGGTAGAAAATTAAAACAGGATGGGTAATGTTGATATGGTGGTGGCAGACCATAACTGAATGATTGTACAGGAAACCCTGCACTGATTGCTGTATCTTTGTTTTAATATGTAACAACAGCTAAAGTGCGAGAGGGAGGTAGCCTAACGGCGGACAAGAGCCAGTCGGATAAATACTCTGGTGACTGCAAGAAGTCCGACGTCTCCAATTCCTGTCAGTGTGTGTGCCACAGCAGAACCAACAGCACCATGCCTACAGCTGCAGCCCAGCCTACTGTTGTGGAACTCACCGACTCCACCTGCAAAGAGATGGCACAGACCTCACCTCCAGAAGCGCAACATAGTTAGTATCCTTAAGCCCTTCATCATTTCCACAGAGGAGAGCTGGAGATCACGTGATTGATGCAATTTGTTTGGTTGAGTATTTTCAAGATTGGATAATGCAAAAATCTTTCGACTGGAATTTAATTAAGTTTTGTGTAAAGGTAATCCTGAGGAGGGGAACGTGAGTAGATTTTGGGGCTCATACAGAGGATGATATGGATTCAGTCAATCCTTCTTTGGCCACACTATTACCTGCCTTATTCTTCCTCTGATTGGCGATGATGATGGAGTTCGTTACTTTTCCATGAGTGATGAACTACTTTAAAAGTGCCAAAGTTAGGCAAGGCCAATCAGAGGCAGAGTATGACAAGTCGTGGTAAATTTCTTTGGCAGAGATTTGGTTCTCTGTGTGTTGGTTTTGTTTGTGGCAGCTTTCAAAACATAAATAACTGTTGGTTTTATGAAGCTGCACTCTATACTGTATATATTAATTAAATTCCAATTTCTTTTGGCATAACCTTTGTTGATTCAGTGCAGTATTCTCTAAAAATTTCCAAATGTCAATCAGTCAGTAGGTTGAACCAGCATGAGCATGTAATGCTTTGGAAAGTACTTGTTGCATTTGCTTAATATGATTAATATTATGCCTATGTTAATATTACAATTATTAAGTGTTGCAGGAACAAGTTAGCAGGACTGAAGTGCTTCAGATGTATTCATATATTCAGTTGGACTTTGTATATTTTACTGACTGATCTGGTACCAACTTGTATATGATGTCCTCAGAGGTAGGTTAATGACCCTGACCTTCAGGGCAAGCCAGGGCTTTATGATTTGCAAACATTTTTATGTATTGCATTACTTTCTTTCAGCGGTGTCACCAGAGGAGCTGCAGCCCAAAAGAAAGTCTCAAGCCTCCCTTCTGTCTGAGAATCTCCGTGCTTCCTGCAACTCTGACCACGAGACAGACAACGATTTCCAACCACACAGAAAAAGGATTTGCACCGTCGACCTCAAGGTATAATAATAATGAAAAACAGTAGCTGCAGTACACTCAAATTAGTGGTACTCAAATTAACAATGATTATCCGGTTACCATGGTTACCTGTCAAGGGTTGGATACATAAGGCAACAAATGAGCATTTTGTCTGATGTTTTGAATCAAGCATGATCTGCTGGTAAACAGGTGGTCCTACCATTTATGTGGATGTAACTAAACATTGCATCCAAGTGCCCCCTTTCATGGAAATGGTAATTCCTATGGCAGTGGCCTCTTCCAGCAGTATAATGCTCCCTGACACATTGTAGAAATAATTTGGGAATGGATTAAGAAACATATCAACCAGTTCAAGGTTTTGACTTGGCCTCCATATTCCCCAGATCTCAATCCAATGCTGCATCTGTTGGATGTGCTGGACAAAAAAGATTATTCCTTTTAAGGTCCATCCTCAGAGCTGTATTAATGGCAAAAGGAGTGCCAACACAAATGTTAGGCAGGTGGTTATACTAATGTCAATAGTAGTTATATAAGCTTTGTAATATAACTGCATGTGTAATGCTTATTTCACATTGCTACAGAATGTTTCCATGTTTTTAACCCATCAACCTCCAGCTAAGGTTGAAGTGAAAAGTTCCTTTTCACTTTTACATAGTGAAAAGGAAGTCCCATGGTAATTATTTGAGTCAAAAAATGTATAGTGTATACTTTGATAATGAAATGGCTATTATTGGCTCAGTTTTTTAGTAGTTTCTCGGTTTGTTCCTCAGAGCCGTAAAAAGCAACGCCAGGAGCAGGGAGTGATATTCATTGATGATGATGAGGATGATGAGAACGTACCTGAGCCATTTAGGACTCCAAACTTGAAGACTGAGCCCGACAGCCGGACAGCTGGATTGTCCTCATCATGCTGCGTGAGTATGCTCAAGTCATACGAACCGAGACAGAAACATAATGTACCTTTACTTATACCCTGGAGACATGTCGTCTGCTCATTCAGATGGGTTCCATAATTACTTTTGACCAGTGACAGTAGGTAAAACAGATCATAATAAAATGTATGAACTGTAACAGAACAGATGCTTCGTCACTCTGGCTCAGTCTTACACCTTCGGTGCATTAGCCATCAGATTATCCATTTTTAATGTTCACTGAAGATGGATGTCTGATCTGTGCTTGATTCCTACTCAGACAAATCAGAATCAAAATGTCTTCTGTAAAAAGGTTTATAGGCAGCTTATAATCATTGTAGACCCGCTCTGATGCAGTAGAGCAGTGGTTCGCAACCTTTTTGAGTTGCGACCCCCTAGATAACTTTTGTTGATGTTCGATACCCCCCACCACCGCGCGCCGCCGCTCTCCCTTCCCATCTATATTCCAGTGTGGACGGACACAGCGTTGTTCACTGGTTGCTGAAAGAAAACAGTAGCAGTTAGACTGAAAGACCAACTGAGAAATTCACTTTGTTTTCTTATTTTTCTCCCTTTAATGGTTGTAAATAAAACTAAAAGAGAACTGCAGCAGCTTTGCCACTGTGGCAGGCTTCACTCAAGATTTTGAGCGATATTTCTGAATGATATAATAATAATAATAATAATAATAATACCATTAATTTATAATGTACTTTACATTTGGATCAAATCTCAAAGTGCTACAAAGCAAAAGCAGATAAAAGCATCAATAAAAAAAAATAAATAATAGCTATATAAAAGCCTGACCAAAAAGCAGCAATGTTAATTAAAGTTATAGGTTCTGCTAAAAAGGAACGTTTTAAGTCCTTTTTTAAATGTGTCAGTCGTCTGTGGAGCCCTGAGATGGTCAGGGAGGGCATTCCACAGACGAGGGGCAGCAGAACAGAAGGCCCGATCACCCATGGTGCT
>VRLP01001562.1:0-122739 GCA_009660295.1 Lophius piscatorius | reverse complement strand
GACATTTCTCCAGGATGTGGTCATGTATGAGGCATGATTTGTTTGTGAGAGATTGTGAATTAAAGAGTTCGATTTTAATACTAGATGGAGCAGTGAGTCTCTGAATTGGCCGAAGAAGACTGAAATCCACTCCACGTTTTCTAACCCGCACAGTTATAAACAATATCTGTTATAAACAATATCTGCACAACAGATTTGTTGTGCAGATATTGTTTAGGTTTGCTTTAGATTGTAACATGTTTGTTCATCCCCTGCACAAACACACACACACACACACACACACATATATGCACACACATAAACACACCCATACATCCATACTTACATAGATTTGCACATCTTCTGACATCTGCTGCTTCACACAAACACACTTTCTCAGATTAGCCCCTCCTTCAGTACATTGTAAAGATCCCTGATAACACAACTCTCACAGAGGGAGTGTCTGCCGGACTGGAGGGAACGCTGAGGACAATATGCATTAAAAATGGAACTAAATACTATCAAATACCAAATATCATTAGCTGTTGGCATACATGCATGAGTCTGTGTATCTTCTGTTTGCGCTGTAATCCAAAAATGTGTTGGTTCTCAAGCAGTTTTATCAATATCAGCACACAACGTAAGGGTGTGTTCACACTGAGCAACGACTACACAGTCAACATGGAGCCAGTGCGTGTTTGATCACTGGAGCCGAGTGTGTGTGTGTCTGCGTGTGTTGTCTTATGAATGCCCAAGTGGTAACCAATGGTAACCTACCAAACAAGTATCACACACACACACACACACACACACACACACACACACACACACACCCCCGCATACGTGAATATATATATATATATATATATATTCACACATGTTTGCGTTTTGGTGACACTCATCACAGCTTAGACAGGATTTAAGGTGGTGCCATCCATCTTAGTGGTCTGAGAGGAGGCCTCACAACACTCACACACACACACACACACACACACACATACACACACACATACTCGGGCGTACTTCACAAGAGCTCTCATGTCAGTGTTTTTTCTCACGTCATAGACGCTGGAATGCTAATGACTAATATCACTGCTTTGTTTTGCACCGTGAGTTGAAAGGCTGCTGGTTAAACATTAAATCAGTGTAAAGCTCATATTTAACTACAGTATGTCATCATTCTTCCATATTTATAACAAGAAGTTTGGAAGACATGATACAGAGCTCATAAAAGTTTGACAGGGAAAATTTTTGAGGCTACCTGCGTGGCGGAATTAAAGTTTCTTCCTTTTATTCCTACTCAGTTGATGCCTCCGTGCTCCTCATTTCACTTTCAGCACCATTTCTATCAGCTTCGTGACTGCAGGAGCGCAGAGGTTATCATCTTCTGCTCCGGTCAGTCCTTTGCTTTCTCCAGCTTAGTTTGTGCCACGGGTCAAAGGTCACAAGAACGTGAGAATCCTGGTCTAAATCGGCTGAATCTGTATATAAACTTAAGGAAAATCTTGTGAGAACATGTGGTGTGTAAACAAGATCGCCTTTTGTACTGATGAACAGCAACAGGAAGCTGGAACTATGTGAGATCAAAGCAGTTTAAGGACAACCGACAGTCTATTTGGTACATTTTTTATTATTTTTGGAATAATTATGCTTATACTCTTCAATGAGAAGACACATTATTTACTGGCATTACTTTGCTGTTATGTAAGAAAAAAAGATGATTGTAGGAAGAATACATCTTATGTAAATGTATAATGTATGATATTGAAGGTTAAATTGGCATTTTGATTGTTGAAAAACATTCATTTATTTACATGCAAGGCTGAGCCTTTCATGTTCTTGGTTTTTCGAAAAAGGTTTGACTTCAAATTTCAGCCTCAACTTTACCGGATTTACTGAAGCAGCGGTTACCCACTCAGATGACCTCAGTTTGTTTATTTCCTTAAGAAGAAATTAACAGTATTCTTCCTTCGAGCTCTTGGGGACACACTGCCCCTTTAAACAGACATTGTCATCTAAAAGCTGTTTGTGGTCTTGGTGATGGTGCAAGACAGAAATGTGTCTAATACAAAAGACAGTTTGTCTAAAATCAGAAGGCGCTGCTGGATGAGAAGGGGAGGAGCTTAAACTCTCTGCTGTAGATCTGAGATATTTGTTAGTGTTTCGCTTTGATCATGTTTTGCTTTCAAAGCAAGTTGGAAATCATCATTTTAACTGAAGATCAATGTAAGCATAACATATACTATGAAACATACTTTCAATAAAAAACAGTTGAAGCAGCAACATTTTCCTTCTCATTTCTCAGGATCTTCCCCAGGGAATACCTGCTACAGCACGTTCACCTGTACTCCATGGCTGACCTACAGCAGGTACGCACACACGCATGCACACATATACGTATGTATGATATAATATAATTATACTATCATGATGACGTCATTCACATGTTTGACAGTATGAAAAGCATTATTTTGTATGGTTTGGACTTTCGGACCAATAACAGGAAGTTGCAGCAGGCTACCATCACCACTAAATAAAAGAAGAAAAATGATGATTGATGATTATCAATGATGATGATTAATGATGTGGATTAAGTATTTAATAATGATATTGAGGATGAGAAAGAGGATGAGAGACGCAGAGAGGACTAACGTCAGACTCATGTCAGTCTAAAAGAAAAGGGATGATCACAGGATGTAGGCACCTCATTAAAAGTTCTTTGGTGGACTTTCATAATCGCAACGAGAAACCCAAAACTCTATTCAGACTTTAACCCTAGTCATAGTCGTCGTCAGTGTCACTGATTTAATCGCAGCAGTCCTGAGATTATATTGTAGAGGTTTTGTGTGACACATGTTAAGGGAGACATCTTTCTAACAGTAACCAACAGTACCCAGAATCCAGTTCTGTTCAACCTGATGAATGTCATCGGTTATCACTAATTCTTCAAGGTTAGAATAAATAATTAGTTTTACTATTCCGTGTTAGTTGATGGCAGCCAGAATGATGAGTTTGCTCATGTTGCTACGTAGCATCCAAATGTTCGCTCATATTGAAACTATTCACACACTCTCATCCGTAGCGATTAAAAAAGCACAATTATGTCATCAAGATTTTGCTGATATTTGATTAAAGTTATTTATTCAGTTCTGAAAATGAAACTGTGGGACCTATTGAAGAATCAGGTCTTCAGTTTGAACTAATAGGCTGGGACCCGAGAGCCACAGGTTGTCAAACGTTTGGAGTTGTATGTTGTTGTTTTTTATTGGATTTGTTTACAAAAGGAAAAACCATCTAATAAAACTCACCTGATCCTTTCGGTAAACGTAGCCTCTCCTTTGATTCTTTGGCAACTGTCCAGGTCCTAACAGCGATAAGAGAGAGTAATACCCTCCAGCAGCCCTATTTAGAACGGGGTTAGCGCTTTCAAGTGTCCTAATCCAGGAAAACAAAAGACTCAGTGGAAAGAATTCATATCTTCACTGTGGAAACATCTAGCTTTGTAGAAACTGTTCCAAAATCAGGATTACTCATTAGGCCTGATTTTCCTTTTTAATCTGCAGGCTTTCTTATCAGATTGCAAACTGTTGTATTTTTATTAGTGTAGTTATAGACCAGTGAAGCATCCGTGTCTGGTTAAGAACTTGATACAAGGAGACTCCCATTGAGATGAACTTGTATTTTAATTGAAATTCACCTTTTTATATTGAATACATTTTTTTTTTATATGAAAGTATGAGAACTTTTTTTTTTCCTGACACCATTGAAAAAGGAACCACATCTTGGCCATTCAGCATTTCACTATCTAGCTGTTGAATTGAGTTTAAGGGGGGGGGGGGTCAGAGGAAAGCCACCACAAATGACTGAAAAGTTCTTTTGTTTGTCATTTTGTTCATTATGTTATACCCTGCCCCTTTTTTTTTTCTTCTTTTCACCCCTGTCTGACTCAGAGCACGGCCACAGACTCTCATGGTGAAAGCGGTTGGACCCCCTCTTCCTCCTCCCGCTCCACTCCCACACTCTGCGTCTCTCTGCTTCACTAATTGGTCACATTCAGAATCAACAGGCAGAAAAACAAAGCGTGACATCCCTCCATTCTTCCCAACATCCCCTTGGCCTCACACACGCTCAGCAAACATGCGTGTTTTATATGTGTGTGTTTGTCCTCCACGCTCTCTTTTAATGCTTAAATCTGATTTACTCCTAAACACCAAACTGTCGATTTAGCACTAATTCTAACAATAGCTGCCAATGTTAGAGTCTGCTAAGGTCCCTCTTCTCTCTTCCTCACCCTCCAACCTCCCCCCCTCTTCAGGATTCTCAAGCACTGTGCCTCTTAATTGGTTTTCCATATTAACAAGCTTGTTTCTTTTGATTCCCCTCCTGAATAAAATGACGCTCTTAATCAACATGGCTTTTTTTGTTCCTGCTCCGAGGTCAGTGAAGGCTAAACTCTCCTGGCTAAACCCTGGACCACACTAGTCTATTCACTTCACCACAAATAGCCTCCACCCATATCCCCTATTAAGCGCAAGTTCATTTGGTGAAAACATATGTGTTTGTCTAAGGACACTCTGCCCTTTTTTCTCTGCTGGTTTTAAGGATTGTTTCTAGGCTTTTGTGTTGCGACTAAAGTAGTGAGAAAATAACCGTGTGTGTGTGTGTGCGTGTGCGACAGACTTCCCACAGTGACACCCTGGCATTACCCCCATGCCTGGCAGGCCTCTCCACTCACACTTGTCCAGACGCACAGAAGCCACTTAAGAAATTGTTAAAAATTCAAACAAATATTTCTACTCTCTGCCCATGGCCTTGAGTTTGGAGGGAGATTTTTTTTTTTTTAACCCTTAAATGCACAATAATGGTCACATGATAACATTTAAAAGGACAACATGATCACGAGGATATCGGCACAAAATGTAATAATAGAAAAAGCGGTATCAGTTGCATGTTTACATCACACCGTTTTAGCTAATAATGGGAACTTTTTTCCATTTGTCAACATTTCAACGTGTTCTTTGAAAGTTACGCTCCACACGACAGTATTGAAATCCACTTCATTTATAATTGGTCAACTTTGTTGTTTTTTTGAAAATAAAATAAACTGTGGTGCAAATGTCATTCTGGGTGAAAAGCATATTAATAAAGATGTGTTTTAAGGCTTAACTGGAAAAGTGCGAGAATTTGAAGTTGGGCCTCGTCACTATTATTTGAGCTAACCTCAATTGTTACCTTGCCTCCAATCATCTGTATTAGAGGTGCACCTGGCCGATGGATCGGCGCCGGGAGGCCTAGTTTGACGTAATCTGCTATCGGTTGAGCTTCACTGAGCCGCTCCATTCTGCTTACACGCATGTGCCGTACACTTATGGGCCTACACGCACAACAAGCAAACAAGACCAGAAGTCCTTATTAAGGAAATTTGTTACACTAGAAAGGACATAAATCAAAGTTTCGGGGAACAACCCCGAAAACGTTCAGCACATCCCCCCGAGGAACATAACCAGTTTCAAGAACCTAAAGTGGGCAGAGCGGCTAAAGTTGGCAGAGCAGCTAAAGCTAGTGACATCAAAGAGCCAGCCACGAGCCATGAAGCCCCTGAACAAAGTCAACATAGTGACATATGATAGACTGAACAAGGCTTACAAAGTCTCATTGTGAATTTGAGATGTATTGGTTTTAGAACACAGAACACATACACAATTCCAACACACACAATACTCCCACTGTACTCCATTCAAATAACAGCATTTCAAATACACTGCTAATTATGGATTTAAAATTTGGAATCATTCAGAGTTTATAAAATTCTGTGATCGGCCAAGAAAATTGCAATTAGTGCCCCTCTAATCCGTATTAAAGCCGCTGAATGCAACATAAATTTCCCACACTGTTAAGTGTTGTTTTCCTACCTTCTGACGCATGTTAGTGATGTAACCTGGTTACACGAATTCTATTATGAGCGAACAATTGAAGTACTGTTCGATGACACCGACTGTTTATCCCTCGAGCAATCAACATTTAGAAAGTTTTTTTTTTTTTTATGTGAAGATGGATCAGTTAGTGGCAAAGCCAAACACCACTGCACCACTGCAGGCAAATTATCCTTAGAAGCCCTACAGAAAGTAGAGCATATCCACGTGTAGGAGTTGTTTCCTTGAATTCTTTCAACAAGAAAATTACCAATCAAAGCTACTAATGCCAAACATCTTGGAAACCATCTGAAGATGCCCCACCCCAATTAATTTAGCCGCGCAGCCACAAGCCCACAGATCCAGCGAGGCAATGAGCAAGAACTGAAGCCTGCTTTGTTCGCTTTTTTTGGGGCGATGCTCGCCCTGACTTCTTGATAATCAATAAATTCTGTATTGGACTGCGATTTACTGTTGCAGTGGTCGTCCATGGGAACTGGGAAAGAGAGGAGACTTTCAGCATGGGAACTGGGAAAGAGAGGAGACACACTCTCAGACCGAGCCATCAAAACACTTAATGGATCATAAAGGAACTGAATTATCATCCATGTTCTGTATTTTAAGTCCTGAGAAAGCACTGATCCACAAGATGCACAAGACAGATAGTGATGCATCACGAATCTCTCCTCTAATATCAAAATTATATGGCTGATCATGATGTGGAAAAACATGCACAGTTTAATTATATGTTGCTACGTTCATCTCATAAGTCTTAAAGTATTCTTATTTTTGGTTTGGGGTATTTAAAAGAAAATGCAAGTTTGTCATTAATCACTAATCACACCCTCTCTTTAAGACATTGTCAGAATAGTCCCACTGCTGCGTACGTCTTCTCCTGTGGTGGTTTACTCCACACTTTTGAGGAAACCCCTGATAAATGAGTCACCGAACACGAACACACTCACAATCAACATACATCAAGTTTTGTGTGTCTGAGAGAGAGGGAGAGGGAGTTATCCAAACAGAGCTCACCCCGCTCAATCCAGTCATGTAATCCCAGCTGGCCCTCTAGTTCCTCAATGGAGCTGCAGTAATGTGTGTGTGTGTGTGTGTGTGTGTGTGTGTGTGTGTGTACGAAAAGAGAGCGAGAGGGACAGAGTGGAGGGCAGGCGAGCGGCTGTTAAACAGCAGTTTTAGGGGATTAGGAGGTTTTGGAGCACAAAGACTCTGCGTGGAGCAGAGAGGGAGGTTGAACTGGAGGGGGAGGAGTTTAAGAGGATGGATGGA
This sequence comes from Lophius piscatorius, assembly GCA_009660295.1. NCBI lineage: Eukaryota > Metazoa > Chordata > Actinopteri > Lophiiformes > Lophiidae > Lophius > Lophius piscatorius. The sequence continues at coordinate 115,561 of VRLP01001562.1, read as the reverse complement.
GGGAGAGGAGGTGGTGTGTTGGTGGTGGGTGCTTGGAGAAAAAAGTGGAAAGGATGTTAATACTTCTGGAGGTTTTGTCCTGCAGGTTGTTCTAGAATTATTGTGACCATAGCCCTGTGACTACATGAATAATATACAATATCCACACATATCCAGATAGCCTGATTTGTGTCACCTTAGTTGTTTGGTGGACGTTCACAGCGATACATCTCTTGAATTTCCACCATATCTGGACAACTGATAAGATTAGCCAAATAAGATTAATGTAATTTCACTCGAGTGAATGGAGTAAAGATAACGGTTTATGGCAGCAGAGGATGAGTGATAGTCGGTTATAAAGACTTTGGACTCAGGGACTTAGTCCCTTATCTCAGGGACATTGTGATCTAAGGATTTCTTCCCTGGCATCAGGAAGGCCAGACATTGGTGGTGGTGGTGGCTGATGAAACTGATGAAATGATGGGAAGGTGGAGGGAACGTGTTACATTAGCATAAAGGAACTATAAGTGCAATGAGAATGGTATTTAAAGGGACAGTGGCAGGATATAAGTATTTTTGCTGTGTTGTTGGCTAGATTTGACCCCCTGATGAGAACAGCTGGTATCTCCATTGAGAGTCACAGACAATGACAGTCGGAAATTAAGACTGAGCTCGCATGAGTGCTGTGAATGACAGGATGTGAAATAAACTCTGGTTTAAGTGTGTAAAGTATTTGTCTTCCTGACTAACCTTTTCTAGAGCTTCAATTAAAAATGACGTTGGTGTTTGACAAAGTTTTCTCTCACAAGGAAATAACAAAAGGATTGTGTGTTCTCTGTATTTAGTTTGGAGACTGATGTTTTTCGTGGGATGGAAGGTATAGATTAAAAGGAGACACAAAGAGGTTGGAAAGATAAGTGGTTGGTTTTTAATTCTAAACCAGAACTGCCTGTTTTTAGGAGAACTCTTGTTGCAGGACTTTTTGAAAGAAGATATTGATCATAAATGTGCAGTCAGACATCTACAGTCTCTCGAATGTGCTGTTGATGCAGTGTGGACTTTATAAGATGGTTTTTCATGAACTTTTTATGGCTGCATCACTCAAAAGAAGCAACATCTCGCGACCCGTCATCACCGTCAAAAAGTCGTAGGAAGCTACGCCATCATTGAAATGTGTCTCTCTGTCAGAGGATTTTGATGATCTTTGGTGTAGGGGTGAATCCTGGGCCGAAGAAGATTTACAATATTTAGATGAAATAACGAAGATTCAGAGCCATTCAAGTGGAATTTTATGTATTTGAAATGTAAGATGTTTTATTTAGATGGAAAAAAAAAATCCGGATCAATCTATATGGAAAATCATATTGTTGTTGACAACTCGTAAATTACTGATAATAAACACATGATTCCAAGTTTTAGGGCCCTGTTTTCCAGGTCCAATGAATTGACTGGTACAGATAGATTTATCACGAGGCAGAAATGACAAAAGAAAAGTAGTGAGGGTGACCCCACCATAGTTTGTGCCCCGCCCTGATCTCATCGCGCTCACATGTGATGGAATGGTGAAAACTCACAAGAGTCCCTCAGTAAAACAATCAATCAGTTTGTTTACCGGCATTTAAAAAGCATTTAACATTTTCAACATTACTAATTACCTGTAAACAAAATGTCAATGGAAGGTGAACCAGAACAATGAGAGACCTGCTAGACGCCTAACCAGTACTTGGCCCGAACACTCAGGACAACCATCAACATTCGTCTCCATTGTTGCCCCTGGAGGCTGTGGGCGAGTGTACAAATTAAATTTGCTTGAAGTTAGTGAATGAATGCACCAGCGGGACCCCGCTGGTTAGTGTTACTTTTACGAGGGTAATAAAACGGCTGCTATATTGGAAGAATGAGAAAATGTCGAATCAGTCTGAAGTAACGAAGCAATAGTAATGTAAGTTTGCATCCAGGTTGTTTCCCCCCCCCCCCTTCTCTTTGCCTGTCCAATTACTTCTGTCACTCTGTTGCCATCCATCTCTGTGCCTCCCTCCCTCCTACCCGCCGTCCCTCCAGAGTACCAGTCAGCCACCAGAACTGTGCTGCCAGTCGTTTGATTCTGCCCAGTCCAATTATAGAGGGCCTTAATTACTGAGCCTGTCAGCCTCCATCAGGAGAGCCATTCGTCATGGAGACCGGGGTTGGACCGGACTGAACGGGGCTGCTGAAGTTTGGTTTGGGCAGTGTTGGGCAGAGGGGTACAAGTACAGTGCCTTGAGAAAGTATTTGCCCCTTGCCTGAATTTTATTACCGCAGCTTTTCATACCCGTTTCATATTTTCAATCAAAAAAGGAGTTTAAGATTAAAAAAGAAAAACTTGATAGTAGGGTGCAAAACCTTCACCAAGGCCCTACAGTCCCCTTTAATTCAGTCTAGCTTCATCCAACATCAGCCTCATGACCCTGTAACCATAATTTATATTTGAAAAGAGTATTTAAATCCGATGGATCTGGGTTTCCCTTACACATGAAGGATCTTTTCTCCTCAACATTCCTAGATGAATAAATGAAAATGTCACCAAACGCTCTATTCTGCAATGTTAAGGAAAGATAAAACAAAGTCTGGGGTTTGCTCATTCATCCAGAGCCGTACCAAAATACAACTGCGTATATTCTGACTTACCTCGTCCTCCCACCGAGTACTCAAGGAAATCCAGTCAGTAGTTTTTGCTCATTGGCAGGAGTAGGGTATTTATCACTTCACCTGTGTGTATAAACAAATATAACACACATATAATCACAACTTCAAAACAGCACAGTCTATGTTAAAGCTAGAATCTGCTTAGCCTAGCTTAGCATAACAACCGGCCACACGGACAAACAACTAGCTGGCCTGGCTCTCGCTGAAATAAAAAAAAGTCACGCATCTTTAAAACTCAGTAATAAACAATTTGTGACTTTTTGGTTAAAACTGTACACAAACAGTGGTGTTGATACAATATGTGGATTTACACACTTCAATTGTGTCGGTTTAAAGGACCCAGTTTCAGCGACAGGATTCCAGACAACCAGAGTTTAAACCACAGACTCCCTGCTCGGATGTGCTATGCAGATTGAACTGTTGGTCACCAAGAAATAATAACAGCATCTACTTCTCTCTGAAGCCACTAATTGTGTTTTTTGTCTCGAGTGAGTTATATATCCGTCCAACTAATAATTTTCAGTTGGCATAAAAGAGCTGGTAGTGGTTTCTGGTGGATTTACTTTACTTTAAACGGCTGTGGATGTGTCGGTAGCAGGACTCTTTAAGTCCAGCAATCGATGAAGTAGATCCTTTTTTCGTTATTTTCCTGTAAAATGTCTCTGTCATGTTGATCAGACTGATAATCTGATATTATAGCTGGTTTAAAAAGGACACAGTTTATTGTAAAAGCCTTCTGTGTAAAGTCTAGTGGACTTGTCTTGGTTCAGTCTCTGGTCTGTGAGTTACAGTTAACAGGATGTGTTGGTGTTTTCCTCCTCTTCACCCCATCACATGTGCTCTCTTCCTCTCATCCCGTCCTGTGACAAACAGCATGAAGGAGGGTATAATTGGGAGGTCCAGGACTCTGCCAGGTGGAACCACTTGTAGCTGAATGCAGGCTCTCTCCCTCTCTCTCTCTCTCAAGATCTCTCTCGTATATTGTATCTGTACCTCTCTTTCTCCTACTTTGTACTCCGTTACATTCTCTCCCTCTCTGACTCACAGCAGTTCTCTCCTCGCCATCGTTACCGACGTGACTGACACATTTTTCGCGCCCATATTGAGTTCCTATTTCTGCGAGATTCTCCTCACTAACGGAGTTCTCCATTGTCTATTTACTACAATCCAGCTCTGGACCCCCACTGCCGCCCTCCACCCATTCCTTAACGGAACTCTTCTTTTTTTTTTTTTTGTTCTTCAAATTCCTCTTCTCCTGTCTCCCGCCTCCGCTGCAAGCAAACCCTGATTCTGCTTCTGTGTTGTCATTTCAACACATAAGCAACTGTGTAGAAATAAATATAAAAAATAAAGTAAATTAACCATGATTAAAGCTTATAAAGAAACAATTTTCAGTAATTAAAAGCACAATTATCAATATTTCCCCCCAAATCTTGTTTATTTAGTTTTTCTTGGAATAATCACTTTAAGGCTACTCTGATTATGGGTCATTGTCTCCATCCACAGCATCCACCGCTCAGCCATAACATTATGACCACAAACAGGTGAAGGTACTGATATTGATTATCTATGTGGGCTTTGGGTGGGACGTGTTAGACGCCAAGGGAACATTTTTTACTGGAGGATAATGTGCTGGAAGCAGGTAAAATGGCCATGTGTAGAAATCTGAGTGACTTTGACAATGGCCAAAAATTGTTACAAAAATTGCTGAAAAAGTCAATTCTGGTTCTGATAGAAAGCTTTCAGAACAGACAGTGACATCACAGAGTATTTTTAATTGATTGAAAGATTGAAATCTGCGTCTTTTCTTCTCTTCTCTCCTCTCCGTCCAGGTGATTGATGGAAAACTTGCTCCCTTCCTGTCCAAAGTCATCAAGTTTGCCAGCTCCCATGTTTTCAGCTGCAGTTTGTGTCGAGAGAAAGGCTTCATCTGCGAGCTCTGCCACAACACACAGGTCATCTACCCGTTCCAGGAGAGCGCCACCAAGAGGTACGGATCATCACATGACCTTGTCCAGGTTTTTTTCTCTTTGTTCTTCCTCATTCGAGTTGGAGAGAGATTTTTATGGACTTCGGTAAAGGGCTGCTTGAGGGCTGATGGTCGACCTGATCTACATCATCAGAAACGACGTATTTTACAACTTCCTGCTTTCTAGTCCTCCAGGTCAGTTTGACCTTATTCTTCTGGAGGTTAATGTTGCTGCTTCTGAGATTTCTGGTTCCACCCAAATAGAATCAAGGCAAATGGAATTTGTGGAGCCTGTGGCAAGGAGACATGGCATTTAGAAAGATTCAACAGCAAAAACTCCTGGCAGAAGAAATGATTTTGGTTACTAGGCATCAAGATTTCAATGGAACTATTTCCTTTAAGTCTTCCAGAATCCCTGAACTATATCAAAATAATTTCCTCTTACAATCATTAACCAGAGAGCTATTTCCCACCCCATGATTAGGTTATGTAACTTGGATCATGCCAAATTCGGTAACACCACCTCAACCCTTCACCGTGGAAACCAACCTCAAGATTTTATCCTCATTAACTTTATGAGTTATGAACAAAAGAATGATTTCCCATCATGGTGCAGTTTATATTAGATTAGATATCATTTATCATCTTCACAGATACGGTACCATTTAGTCCATTTGAATCAAAACGTGAGATGCACACTAGTGGCAGCACCATGTCTCCGACCCCTCTTAAAGCGACCCCAAAAAAAAAAATCTGGATCCAGTTGCACTTAGTGGCGAAACTTCAAGAGTCGTCCATGCCTGATCATTTTTATCATCATTGCCCCGTTATTTTGGTGAAACAGAGATACTATAAATTGATAAATGCGATACTGATTTGGTGGTTCGGTGTACGTGTTGAAGTGTCCTTGAGCGAGATGCTGAATCCCAGTTTGCTCCCAGAGCTTGTTTCTATTGGTGTGAATGGAGCCTCTACCACCCCAGCATGAATGTCTGCGTGAATGGGTGAAGCTGACTGGTTGTAAACCGCTTTGGGAAGTCAAGGAAACTGGGACATGCCATTTAAGTACAGTCCATTTATTATCCCCCGCCACAAACGAAGTGAGGAGGAGGAGGATATAGTAATGGAATCAATCTGTTTGTTAGGCCATCAGAGCAAAATTCAAAAATTGCATCATATGTTTTCATGAACGTTTCCATGGTAGCAGTTAAATTAGGACTCATTCTGTAAGAGTAATGTGTCTCAGATGAGGTTCTCTGGGGTTAAACTTTATGTACACATGTTTGTACTTGAGAGGAAGGAGCCTTTGCGATTTGGGGAATTTTGTTTTCTTCTTTTTTTTCTCAAACTTAGAATTTTTCGTACATTTTCCTTAAATGAACAAATAACAATCACTGCAGCTAACGAGGACAATTTTAATTGTATCTTTCAGTGGAATGCAATCCTGAGTATTTCACAATTGTTATTATTATTTTTAATGATATAGGAAAAGAGGATTTAAGTCCCTTTAAAATAAGGTGACCCGGAATCTGCATCTGGTTCCATTGTAGAATGCGGTCAACTTTTTGAGCTATCTTGTAGTAAAACCAACAAACAAACAAACAAACAAACAAATAAACAGGACTGGCTGACACATAACTTCCTCTAACCGTACTTGCTGTTGGAGATAACTTAACTCCAATCACCTTCTGGAGGTGAATGCAGAGAAATGTGTCCATGCTGCCTGTTAGTGACACCGGTGTGGCTGAGTGCCCACTCATGACACCAACCACTAACACAGACCAGAGCCTCGCCTTTGTCCCCGAGACTCAGAACGAGACTCAGCACAGAGATAAGAGCTGATCAGGAACCATTCCTGGAAGACTCTGAGCTCTGGAGGGAGACGCTGACAAAGTCTGGATCATCACTCTCTCACACACACACACACGCACGCACGCATGCACACACACACACACACTAATACACACACAAATACACACACTAACCCTCACACACACACACACAAATACACACACTCAACACACACAAATACACGCACTCAACACACACACAACACACACACACAAAAATACACACTCACACACACACTAATACACACACACACACTCAAGACACTTATACACACACATACGTACATACCTACACACACACACACATACACACAAACAACATACACACACACTTATATACAAACACTAACCCGCACACATACATACCTACACGTACAAAAACACACACTCAACACACACAACACACACACACACAAATACACACACTCAACACACACAACACACACAAAGAAATACACACACACTCAACACACACACACACAATAATACACACACACACACACACACACACTAATAATAATAATAATAATAATAATAATACATTTAATTTATAATGCACTTTACATTTGGATCAAATCTCAAAGTGCTAATACACACACTCAACACACTTATACACACACTTAACCACACGCGCATACGTACATACCTACACACACACACACACACACTTATACACACACAACGCACACACACACAACACACACTTATATACACAAACTAACCCACACACAAACACATACATACCTACACTCACAAAAACACACACACGCACATACACACTTACAAAGTCAAACACAGACACAAACATACAGTTACACACACACACACACACACACACACACACACACCTAGCTGGTTGAGTTGTGGTTTATGACTCTTGAAGGAGGGGTTCAGTTTAAACTGATAGCAGCTGCATCTACTGGACTGACAGGAGCTGAACTGGACTTTGTTACTCAGACAGTTACGGTCCAGGAAATGAGTAATGATATAAACAGATAACCAGACTTCATAAATATTATTTTTTCTTACAATCAGGTTTGTGACACTGCAATTGTGGGTTTAGCCAAAATTACATAATAATTTTTTTTCAAGCAGGGAACTGTTTTTGGAGATAGTAAATAAAACATCCTAAGCCTTTTATTGTAGCATCTAGCAGGTGAAAGTCAAACTGTGTTTAATGCACGGTTTGATTGTTTGCAATTTCCTTCATGAATCTTACAAAAACTAGTAAAAGCAGCGTAAATAAAAGCTGAAATGGATGAAATGTCATTGTAAAAAACTAATTTTAAGGAGCTCTGCATATTTTTTAACAGGAATGAGGGAGTGGTCATGTGGGACTAGGTGGATAAAGACCTTATGGCGTACGAGCACAGCTCTCATCCATACACATAATATTATAACCACTGACAGGTGAAGCCAGAGTGACTGATTACCTCGTTACAATGGAACCTGTCTGTGGGCGGGGAAGGTCAGGCAGCAGATGAACATTTTGTGCTCAAAGTTGATGCGTTTGAAGCATGAAAATGGAAAAGCGTAACGATCTCAACAACATGACAAATTGTGAGGGCTTAACGTCTGGGTCAGAGCATCTAAAGAACTCCAGGTCTTGTGGGGTATTCCTGCTCTGCAGTGGTTAGCACCATGAAAGGGATCCAAGGGGGAACGGCTGATGACTGGCTGCAGGGTCAAGGCTCATTATTACACATGTGGAGCGAAGGCTGGATCCTGAAGATTCCACCGAAGAGCTAAAAAGTTCCATATTTTCACTTTTGCTGCTGTTTTGCCCACAACTTTGGAGCCCACAAATATTGGGTAGGTGGTTCTAATGTTGTGGCTGATTGGTGTATATGCAACACATGTTTTTCCTTTAACTTTAAATGACCACTGGTGGTGCAGAATTTATCCGGGACACAGTTTATCTTCTCTTACAGCTTAAGAAACTCCGAGACCGATACCTTTGTTCCCTCTGTGTTTGAAGGTGCGACAGATGCGGCGCCGTTTTCCACGCCGAGTGTCGACAGAAAGCTCAGCCGTGTCCTCGCTGCGTTCGCCGAGAGCTCCACCACAAGAGGCCGTCCAACCTCTGGGCGCCTGACGACGACAGCCCGGGCTGCTTTCACCTGCCCTTCCAGGACACCTGAGAAAGACGCACAATGAGGGCGCGGCCAGGCGCCGCCGCCGGACAAAGTGCCTGCTTTTCTGATTTGTGCGTGACTCCGTGACAAAATAGCGAGCCAGGAAGAGCCCAGAGCGTCTGATGCATCATCGGGTTTGTATTTGTGTGTACCCGCTAACACACATCCGTAGGGAAGAGCAGGAAGGAAATGCTTTACAGACTGAACTACTCACACGACGAGTGGTCCAACGTCTCACGTTAGCGGCGTCCTGTGCCATCATCATCTCCTCGCCACCTTCAGGTATTTCTTATTCCAGGGGTTGAACATAAAATCACAGCTGAGAAACTGGAGGAAATGGTTTCTTCAAACTTCCACCAGTCACGGGGTGAGTAGGCATCTCAACGGCATGATTGAATCATTTATATAAAAGGAGAAATGTCCCGTAGCTCCGCCTCTCAAATGTGAAAACTCTGCTTTTATTGCGGTCGGTTTAACAAAAACGTAAAATACTTACATGTCCACAAGGGAAGTTTTGATGTGTTTTTACATTTAACTTGTTTACTGACCGGATGACGATGTAAGAAAATGTCGACACGTTTGTGAAGAAACAAAAGTTTAACGTCTTCAGGCGGGTGAGTTTGATTGTTTGGACGCTGCTGGAGCCGTTAGAACCGGGTTTTTCTCGCTCCTAGTAAAAACATGATAATAAATGATAGCTGGGACTGAAGTGTAGAAACCCCTCCATCTTCTCTGTCCTTCTCGTCTTCTCATTGCTCTTAAGGTGAATTATATATCTGTAGATGTCGACTGAACGATGCTTATTTCATCAGTGTTCTTTACATCTAAGACTTCCATTCACGTTGACTCTCCCGTCCTCGACTGTAAACTCTCTGGGGCAGTAATAGTCTCTGTTCTTTCATTCTTGCCTTTTGCTCCCCTTCTCTTCCTCTGTGAGTCAGAATCTGTCAAACACGACAGCAGCTTTAGCTTTTAGTATCTCTATGCAACCTAGACGGCCTTTGTAACCTTCCCTGCTTACACCTCCGAGAGTCTTTAAACGCTTATCTTTTCTCAAGGCTGCTGCGTTTCCCTCCAGTTTCAGAACAAATTTTAAAGAAATGTCAGTAAAATGAATGTCCAACTAATCGATCAGGTTCATAGGAAGCATGAAAAGAGTTATTTAACCCTTTATTGTCCCACAACAAGAAAAAAACAACAATGGAAAAGTCATTTCTTTGCATATTTTAGGTTTTACAAAACTATTTTACCCGTATCAGAGTTTTTTATTGTATCAAGTTACATCATTTTGTTTGTAAGTCCTCACATGCCTTAATTTGACAAAAAAAAATCTTATTTAGCGACTTCCTCAATAGTCATGGATAATACCTCCTCCTCCTCGGTGGCCCCTTTGACCTGTGGTGTCCCCCAGGGCTCCATCCTTGGCCCCTAACTCTTTATCATATACCTGTACATGCTGCCACCGGCAGCATGTACTAAACAGGTATATTCTAAACAGGTTCAGTCACAGTTTTCAATCAGACTAATAAAGACTAAAAATGGGCTAAACCAAACAGCTAAGTGGGACAATAAAGGGTTAAGACTCAGTTAATCACTTTTCTCATGGTGTGTTCAAACTGAGGGCAAAGTGAGTTCCCCCAGAGATTACTTGTGTAAATGTGCCACTTTTGCAACAAAAAAAAAGAAGCAGAATGCAATAAATACCTGAAATCATGTAAAAGACAGATTTTCCAACCTGGAGGCACCGTAGCTCAGGAGTTGGAGCCCAGAATCTGGTCCCACGCCCAAATAAGTTGAGCAGGGATGCTTTAGGAAACCATCTGACGTAAAATTGTGCCAGATCCCCAATGTGAGTCTGCTGTAGCGACTCCTTATCGAAAGCAGCCCAAACGACACACAACACATAGTCCATCCTCCTCGCTGACGTTTTTACCTCGTCCAATCTCGGTATATGTTTATAGTCTGGGTCATGCAGGTCAAAGCGTCTCCACAGAGCTGCAGCTCCTGAAGATCTTCAGACGTGTGATGTCCTTTCACCAAACGTTCAAATTTCTGCCCCAAGTTGAACATTTTCCAACTCTGTCCCATCGCCCAGGGTGGAAGAGCTGGTGAGGATTTTCATTACATCTACTCTGCTGTCAGTGTGAACACACCAGTGATCGTTCCCATTCCAAAAGAAATGACGATGTTAACCCTACAAAGTTTATTCTTATTTATTCTACTAAGAAAAAACAGCTTGGCTCCGATCTGAAGGAACCAGAGTAAACGCTAATGTTGATGTTTAAGTTAAGTTAAGTAGCTTAGACGGAAGAAACAAATCTGGATAATAAATTAAAGTTTGAAGCATCAAAGCTCAATACACCCTAATTTGGGTAAAATGCGCTGCTGTTTCTTCCTGCTGCTTATCTGAGTGACTGAAAGTGATTTTATTTAAATTTCAGTGATGATGCTGCCCTTCATAGCTTCTTTTAGCCGTGGATTGTTTAAACCTTGAAGAGAGTTCTTGTAGAAAAGAGCTGATGGAACCAGCTGCTGACTGATAAACCCTGGTTATAGATCTGTATGGGATTTTATTCTGAAAGTTACTCACGTCTGTCTAGGATACTGTAGCCGAGAGGAAATAGTAGTTTAAAATATGAGAGGAAAAATGCACTTAGCCTCAGTCCATGTCATTTCTTAAGTTTGGATGATGTCATACCTGCTGCCATGTCATGTGATGTTTAAAGTGAAATGTTTCAGTTGATTGTTCGACTGATTGTACCTGCTGCGTAAAAACTAAGGGAAGGGTAGGAAAGGATTTTTATTTCTGAGGTTGTTTTATTTCTATTTATTTGCTATGAATGTGAGGACCACAGAGCCCAGCAGATTTCAGGGATCTTTGTTCTAATGTTTCCCACTCTCATTAGAGTTCTGCACAGAGAGTTCGACCCACATGAACCCGACCGGATCAGTCAAATTTGGGACCCGAACTGAGCCAACAATAGATTAGAATGAGCGCTGGTTATCAATTTGAAACTCAGGAAACACAGATATGCAAATGATCAGAACCTTAACCGGGCCCAAAAGAGAAGCTTTGTGTAGATTAGTAGCAAATTGTTACAGTTTGCTAAAAAATCATTTCAATGAAGAATATTTTAAGGGATCTTTACTTTAGTTTAACGGGGGAAACCTGAACCTAATTGTCTGTTTATGTTCAGTTTGAGCTCCAGATTAAGAGCTCTACAGTTAACATTATGCACTTTACAACAATCAGCCAGAACATTGTAACCACTAACAGTTAAAGTTAAAGGGCTTGGTTTGAGCCTGAAAAAGTCTTTTGTGAATTGTTGCTTAAAGTCGTAATACGCCATTCCTGAAAAATGTACACATTTTGGTGCAAGTTTTGTTATTTGAAAAAGTGCATGCAAAAAGTTTGATGAACAGCAGACAGGCTGCTCGTGTGTTTTGCACAAAAGTCACAAGGAATTAAAGTTACAAATCAGTTTTTCCTACCTCCGCTAGATTGATCCAAATAGTTCAGTTTGAAAGATTAGGCTCCAGAGAATCCAAACTGTCCCGAGAAACTGACCCCTCATACCTGCAAGGCTCTGTAGGTGCACATAGCTGCAGTATTTGTGCATTGGGTCACTTTAAAACGCGTATTAAAATCCTGCAGTATGTTTCTCCTGCTCATTCATACAATGTTGAAGTTCAGGTTTGTGTTAAGTTGATCATCATTTCTTTTGTGTCACTGCACATTTTCATCTGGGGAAGAACAAAAAAAAATCTCATTATGTTGCAGGATCTCTTAATTGTGATTCATTCCAGCTGTTTACCCGTTGACCTCCTGGTTAAGTTGTGTTATCTTCCCACAGATGTGACGGCACAGAGTTTTGCTAAAAAAGGGCATTTTATGACTGAAGATCAGCCTGACTGTTCAGATGAGTAGGAGAATACATTTTCTCAAAGCTGCATTCCCATCATGATCATCTCGCTAGGTTTCTACTCGACCTGTTTGTACAGTATTTAAGCAGATCAACTGCACCTAAACTCTTGTCTCTTTTGCACTTTAAGTTATTTTTTCATTTTCATTTTCATCATTTTGTCTTTTCATCGCAGCCAAACTCTTATGCAAGTTTAGGAAGTTGATTTATTTATTTAATCAGCCCTATTAACTGTCTGGGTTAGTTTGAATCTGTCCGCTCGCCACTGATGCCAATAAAGATAAACTTCTTTCTAGAGAAAGTGTTTGAATCCTGTTTGCCCGGTTTACGTTAAGGTTTCACTTCCTGTTGCGTCGGCAATAAAAATTTGTCAGCTAAATACTTGATGATGGGCATGATTTGGTGGATTGCTAACAGAGCTTTCGCGGTGCAATGCATGCTGGGTGTGTTGCACTCAGAGAACACCTTCTGCTGCATCGTCCTGCAGCTGCAGACGTTGTTTGTCGTCAGAGGAAGAATTCTGCTGATGGTTTGTGTCGACACGGAGTCAAGGATTCAAACCCTCATTCGTCTGTTTATTTATTAATAATCTCTGTAAACACAGAGGGACAGCAATCATTTTCAGAGGCGCTGATGTTCATCGGGGGGAATAGAAATCAAACAACAATTAAAGGAGACGTGGCGGGGGTTCGGGTGGATGCAACATTTAACGTCCCTCAAAATAAAGTGCCAATAAGGAAAGAAATAAGAACCATAAAAACAAAAACAATTCGGAACACTGACTGTTAACACTCCATTGCAGCAGCAATTAAAACTCCGAACTCCACCCATTGTAAGTGATTGTGTCTCTGTGGTTTCTCAGGGGTCGATGAGAGGAGGTCAACCTGAAGTTCCATTGGAGCAAAAATTCCAAGTTTATGAAGCGTAATAAGAAAAAGCTGCTCTTCCCGTCTCTGAAGACTTTTGGCGCCTGCAGAGTGATACTACAAATCCCAGAATGCAACTCTTATCAGTCTGTTTTTTTTCTGAATCCAGGTTTTCCAGTGTACCAAATATTGAAAAACTTTTAGAGAGAGGTCACTTTTTCCATCAATTACATTTTTATTTCCCTGATACACTTTCACCGCGTTTGTGAAGCGGCGCCGCCTGCAGATATTAGTTTCTGTGTGAGCAGATTTTTTCAGCTCCTCAACAAACTTTGTTCAATCTAGATTTGATGCATTTGTTGCTACAACATGCAATGTTAATGTTGCAATGGGGGTAGTTTAACTTGTAATAGATTATTTTTACAGTGTAGTATCGGTACATTCACTTAATCTCAGGATCTAGATTCTTCGTCCGCAGTTAACCGTATCACATGATCGGTTTTGGCAGATTTAGATCTCCTTTTTATGGATTTCTAGTAAGAGTCGTATTTCCGTGAGGGCTTTTTACATTATGAACGAAAATTTAAAGTTTCAATTCCGCGACAGTCTCATGAGAACTGGATAAACCTGCGCGACAGAGTCGCAGAATTAAGAAGTAACCGATGGACGTAGTGAGATCATTCTGTAAAAACTGATGGTTCTGGGGTGGAGAACCAGCTCCAAGGTGTCGGTTCAAGATCTCAACCTAAAGCACAGCTGAGGAGAAACGGATTCATGTGAATGTAAATGTGCGATATGAGACAACGGGCTCAATCGTTTGCCTGTGATGTGCGTGGAGCAGCGGGCAAATTGAAGCTGAGTGTCGACCGCGCTTAATTGTCATCGCCAATTAGTGCATTGTGGGACGCCCACAATGGATCAACTGTAGCGAGTAGAACGAAGGCCTTTGTGCTTCTCCAATGGCCTGCGGGCCAGTCAAGACTCATTTAGGCCCCTGAACAACGACGGAGCAGAAATGCCAACGAAAATGAAAACAAAAGACAGTTTAAGGAGAAAAAGAGGAGGGAGGGAGGGAGGGGGGAAGACAGGAGGAGGGGGGAGGAGGAGGACAACGGTCACAGAGGAGTGAGGGAGTGGGCCTCTGCTCTCCCAACATGAGAGGAGGGTGTGTTGTCCAAACACACACACACACACATGCAGGGCCCCCACTGACATTTAGTGAGCTGTTACACAAAAGCTGGCAGGGCCCCAGTGTTCCCAGTGACCTGGTTGTTCAGGGGCTCGTTTGGCAACATCCAAGCTTTCATCGGGTTCAAGCCGAACAGATCGTCTCAGTGTTAAAGAGTTCATCTATACCTCAAATCCTTCAAATGTGCGACTACAATGAAGTACACACTCACACAATCCAAACAGGGAGGCCCTGAAATCTGCCAAACCCAAGAGGGAATTGCAGATTTTTTTTTTTTTTTTAGCCAAATTTATTCTTTATTCCTTATTTCGAGGTTTATTAGGATCTGACAGTAGTTGTCGCTAGTCTTCCTTGAAGCTTTAATGAAAAATAAAACCAAGAAAAGGAAGGAAAAAAAAGATTTCTCTGCAGTTTTTTCATTTCTTTCTTCTTTCAATATGTTAGACATTCTAAATGTATTTTTAATTATTTGGCATGTTTTCAATGCCAATGTCAATGTTTCCATGATTGGCCCCTTATTCTTTTGCACATACATTCTGACACTGGGTCAAAGTATAAACGAGTTCAGTCACATTTTTAAATAAGGAATAGACTCAAAATGATCTCGACCAAAACAGCTGAGCAGGACATTAAAGGAGCCCAGGAATACTTTAGGATTTTGATGAATGACGGCAGTAACATTCTAGATTTTTCTAAGATGCTCCCCCGATCCACGATTTGATCATGGATGAGGAAATTGTATAGTCTGGACCCCAACACTCAATGCGTTTTTGAAAAGTGCATGATTTCTATCATTTTTACTCATATTTGCAGAACTATGATGTTTCTCATGTTGCTCTTCCAGAGAGGGCTCATCAGAGGGTCTCGCCATAGTAGGGTTCTATTAAACGGATAAATCCTGGATCCACACCGTCTTCAGGATAAGGATAGAGATCTATATGCTTCTTCCAAACCCTAGGATCCACCTTTGCTCAAAAATCCATGAACCCTTTTGAGTTCTCCTGCCCCAAATCTCAACTTTTATACATTCAGACACCTCCTGATCTCAGCTTTAAATATTACAGCACAATAAATAACAGGTGTGTCCTTTTACTGTATTTGCTGTTATTAGTGTGTTGTCCTCTCTTCGATGCATCCTTAACATTAACTTAAACATTTTTAAACTAACTCTGATGTGACATTTGTTCACGGTGACGGATCACCTCACTCCAACAAGCCCCGTGTTTCTGCATGTTGGTTTTCATGCAGCGCCGACATGAAAGCTTGTCGGTGTGGGGGGGGACAAATGATTTTACATGTAAGCAAAGAGCCTAAAGTTGCGTTCAGACTGGACACAAAAGAAGGTTTAGAGGCGGTGAGATTACATTATGTCTGTAGAAAGTCTGTCTGTGATTCTTCTCTGTCATCATCAAAGGCACAAGAAACTAATGGAGCGCAGTGGAGAACATACCTCAGCATTAGAACCAACAGATCTGGACTCTTGTCTGGATCTGAACCCGAGACACGTCTTATCACCAGGCTGACAACTCCGGGTCTTTTTAAACATGTGTAGTGATGATGAGACCGCCAACAAAGATTTAGGTTAGTTCGTTTGGGTTCCTGAAGAGAAAAAGTTACCCACTGCTGTACTTAGTTGTTGTTGATGTTATTGGAAAGTTTTAAGAAAAGTTATTTAGCAGGTTTTTGAATAATAATCTGGAAATGACCGTTCCTCTCTAATTATGATAGTTAATTCTGATGAATGAACTAAACTGGTTGCTGGTGTTTAACAGGGCTTTCAGTCAGGAGAGACAAAAAAGAATGTATGTTTTAGATCATGTGTGATAATTAGTCTGTCAGAAAATTTTGGGGTTCAGACACTTCAGGGAAATGTGATTGAAAGGTAACTGCCCTGACCACCAGCAGGTGTATTCCTCCCTTGGAATCTGGATGCGGGAGGTGGTGGCTAATGACTCTGCTGACACTGATGACTGATGATGGACCTGTGAGGACCAGATGGAAATGGTGCTGTACTGGTGGTGGTGGTGGCTGATGGCTCTGCTGAAAATGAAGATGGATCTGTGAGGAACAGACAGAAAAGGTACTGTACTGGTGGTGGTGGCTGATGAATCTGCTGAATGATAATGGATTGTGAGGACTGGATGGAAACTGGAAATCCTTTTGCTCTTTTATTCTCAGAGGAAAACTTTCCTTTCCAAGAGGAGAGAGCTTTATATATATATATATATATATATATATATATATATTGGTTGATTTAATTATTTGTGAGGTTGGGTTCTGCCGGACTTCCTGGCAGCCCGCCGAAGGTCTTTCCAAATAGAACTATACGAGTCATCAAGGCATTACACAAGAAATATCGCAGAGAAGAAAAATATTGCATACTCAGCGTTTTTTTTTTTCAAACGTGGTCCAGTCCTATTTGTTTAAGGCTTGTTTTTATGGGTAGATATGTAGAAGTACAAATTTGAATGTGTGTATTTATTCCATGTGTTCTCTCGATTTTCACCTGGGAAAATCACTACAATTAATCATATATATGTGTGTGTGTGTGTGTGTGTGTGTGTGTGTGTGCGTGTATACAAGCCACGCCACGCCACTCACTGTCATTCGTAACGTCACCTGAGTGAACGTTAATCAAACGGAGCAAAGGTTTGTCCTGGTTGATACGTTGAGCACACACATAAACACACCCATTGAGACCTTTGTCCCCGCGGAGCGCCGTGACCTTTGTCCAGCGACAGCGTGTTTGTGTCAACAAAGAGCCGAGTCATAAGATCAGATATTGAACGCTGCAGAGCTTTTTGAATTATTGCGATTCACTAATCAGGACCATGCATCAGGGATTTGGCAGCAATGCATTGTGGGGCTATAAATATAGGAATGGCTAATCATCTGCATTCAGCCCGCCGTGAGTCGGCGTGGACGCATGAGGGTTTTTGCGTTGCATTAAACGTTGCTCGTGCTTTTTTTGTCTTCTTTAGGCGAAAAAAAAACTGAACAGGAAGTGACAAAAGCTGCGTGAGGACGTTAATGACAAACGGAGGTTGGAGGTCAGTCAGAATCAAGCACAGACTAAACACCTGATTTATATTCCTCTATGTAAACCGACAACAAATACTGAAAACAATGTCACGATAAAGAGGAATGGATTGGGTAAAGTGGATATTGGGTGAAAAAACCTAAGAATGACATCATCATTCGAGCAAAAGAGCCAAGCAATGATCAAAGAAAGTCATGAAATGAGAAAATCAGCCTGCAAGTTTGAGAAAAAAACAGATTGGTGACTATTTATGTTGACATTAATGTGATTTTAAAAATTCCACTGCTGAAAATACAAGAGTTTGTTGAATTAACTTAATCTTATTATGGTCCCAAAAAATTATTTTATCCACATCCAGATGTATTTTTTATTGGGTGCAGTTAAGCTTAAAAAATATGTCTGTGATATTTGATTAAATAAAATTAAATATATTCACCAAATAGGGTTTTCAGCGCGCGTGTGTGTGGTCGTATTGGAGTGGGTGCCAGTGGGAGGAGGGACCTCATCCATCATCTGATGGACTCTCCTGTTTAACTTCTACCTCCTAATGCAGGAAGTCATAAATACAAATCAGTGATGCGTTCAGGTGCATCCACTTTCTGAGAAGCAGTTTAATGGAACCTGCTCTCGGGACTAAGTACTGTTCTTAACTGTATTCTGTTAAATAAACAGTGTAAAATAAATGGTTTATTCAACCAATTGTAGTTATAAAATATCAGTTGTCAAAAGGTTTTATAATAGAGTAGATTTTTTTAAAGTCTATGTAAATGAAGAATGAAATAAGAAGTTTGCCAGTTTTATTTCGAAATTGTACTTCTACAATAGTGGAGTTAAAGTATTAATTACTTGCCTGCAGAAATTACCCTTGATTGACAATAAATAAAATATAGCAGTGGTGCATTTAGGATTTCTTGTATTTTTCTATTTATAAAAAATAAGATCAAAATAAACTGTTATTTTATGGTAATTTCAACCATTCATTAATTTACTATTGCATTTTCTCTTCGTTCTGCCATTAATTGCACTCTTAATGTATTATTTGTTTTGTTTTAATTTAAAAAAAAAAAGAAGAACCGACCGACCTATAAACTTCATAATTCATAGGAAAAATTGCAAAAGGAGCACTTGCTTTGATTTTTAATATCTAGATAAAAATATTATCGACTCAATTCTACAAAAACTTTAATAGAAAGTTGTTTGTCCAGCAGAAAATCCCAATTAACTGATCAAACTCGCTTTGAATCTCATCTGCGCGCTTGTCGTGACATTTCCGACTGTCCCTGAACGCATCAGGCGCTCCGTGTGATGAGGAGGTGCCGCAGCTTCAGGAGGACTTTATTCGGTCCCGGGGCTCAGACGAGGCTACAACCAGACTCCGACTGACGTGAAAATACGGGACAAGTTCTTCCTCCGAGGTTTTTCGGGATTGTTTCACTTTGTTCGTCCGCAGAGTCAGGAGTTATGACGATGAACAAACTTTGAAAAGAAAAAGCCAGCGAGGCTGAAAGCTGGGAATAAACCTGAGAGGAGCGACAAGTGGATTTTACTCATCAGGATCCGGACGCACAGACTGGAGACTTTTAGGATTTTTGTCCCCCACATTTAATGTTTCCTTCATCGGAATTGGTAAAAAAAAAAAACAAGCTCCATGATTGACAGCAGAAGTGGACCTTTATGGACCAACTGGAGTTACCAGCAGGACTTGAACTGGTTTATTTTTAATCATTAAGAACCTGAGGGGAGCAAAATGAAACTCTGGTTCCGATCTACCCAGAGGTTTTCATCCAGTTTTCCATGATGGACTCGTAAATAATTCCTCTTATTGTTTTGTAGAATCTTAATTAGAGTAATTACTCTATAACAATTCAATAATAAAGTTCTATATGGCATCTAAGGTGATCCACGCGCCTTGCAGGGCCCTCCTGCTGCTGCTGGTGCTGACCCAGGGTCCTGGTCTCGCCCTCGGAGCCTCTAAGGATCTTCTGTGTGAGCCCATAACGGTGCCCATGTGCAGAGGCATCGGCTACAACCTGACCTACATGCCCAACCAGTTCAACCACGACACCCAGGAGGAGGTGGGGCTGGAGGTGCATCAGTTCTGGCCCCTGGTCCGGATCCGCTGCTCGCCGGACCTGCTCTTCTTCCTCTGCAGCATGTACACCCCCATCTGTCTGCTGGACTACCGCAAGCCGCTGCCCCCCTGTCGCTCGGTGTGTGAACGGGCCAAGCGGGGCTGCTCCCCGCTGATGAGTCAGTACGGCTTCGAGTGGCCCGAGAGGATGAGCTGCGAGCGGCTGCCCCAACTGGGCGACGAGACCCTCTGCATGGACCAGAACAGCAGCGAGACCACCACCCTGGCTCCGCCGTTCCCCAAACCAACCCCTAAAGGCAGGACCAGACCCCCCAGCCCACCACAGTGCGACAGGGAGTGCCGATGTCGAGACCCCCTGGTCCCCATCAAGAGGGAGACCCACACCCTGTACAGCCAGGTCCGCACTGGACCGGTACCCAACTGTGCTCAGCCGTGCCACCAGCCCTACTTCTCCGCAGATGAACGCGCCTTCACCAGCTTCTGGATCGGACTCTGGTCGGTTCTGTGCTTCATCTCCACGTTGACCACCGTTGCCACCTTCCTCATCGACATGGAGCGCTTCAAATACCCAGAGAGGCCCATCATCTTCCTCGCCGCCTGCTACCTCTTCGTCTCTTTGGGTTACATCATCCGGTTGGTGGCGGGTCATGAGCGCGTGGCATGTGGCACCGGCAACAGCGTTGTTAACGACCAGCTGTACGTCCTCTATGACACCACCGGACCTGCCCTCTGCACGCTGGTCTTCCTGTTGGTGTACTTCTTCGGGATGGCCAGCTCCATCTGGTGGGTGGTCCTGTCCTTCACCTGGTTCCTGGCCGCTGGCCTGAAGTGGGGCAGCGAGGCCATCGCCGGGTACTCGCAGTACTTCCACATGGCCGCCTGGCTCATCCCCAGCGTCAAGTCCATCGTCGTCCTGGCCATGAGCTCGGTCGACGGGGACCCTGTGGCTGGGATCTGCTACGTTGGGAACCAGAGTCTGGAGAACCTGCGAGGGTTCGTACTCGCCCCACTGGTGGTCTACCTCTTCACCGGCTCGCTTTTCTTACTCGCCGGGTTTGTTTCTCTCTTCCGCATCAGGAGCATCATCAAACAAGGTGGCACCAAGACGGACAAACTGGAGCGGCTCATGATCCGCATTGGGCTCTTCACGGTCCTCTACACCGTCCCCGCCACCATCGTGGTGGCCTGCCTGGTCTACGAGCAGTACTACAGACCCGGCTGGGAGCAGACCTTGGCCTGCTCCTGCCCGTCAGAGCGACAGCGCTCCGGGGTCGGCCCGGACTACGCCATCTTCATGCTCAAGTACTTCATGTGTTTGGTGGTGGGCATCACCTCGGGGGTCTGGATTTGGTCTGGGAAAACCTTGGAGTCCTGGAGGAGGTTCGTGGCTCGGTGCTGCCCCTGCTGGCTGCAGAAGCCCACTGCACCGTCCTCCATGTACAGCGAGGCCAGCACCGCCTTAACCGGACACACCGGAACCGGGCTGGCGTCAGGGATCTACCACAAAGCCGTGTCGTCCCACATATGATCACATCCCAAAAATGACTGATGCCCGATTATTCTGTGGGGCCGACAAACACGAATCTAAACCTCAGCAGGCCACGTGATCACGGTGGCAGCGCGAAACACCGAGAGTTTTAAAAGGGAAAAAAAAGAAGAAAAAAAAATACAGAATGAACCTTTATAAAAGGAGACTATTTAAAAAAAAAGAGAATCTCTAAAAGCAGACTTCAACACAAACACTTTTTCTTCATCCTCTTCCTCCTATCTGCTTATCCTGAGCTCTGAGAAGACAAAACATATTTATTTGTGCACATAATGTATATATATATCCGTGTAAATAAAAGAAAATTAGTTGTATAGTGTAATATGTATAGAATGTAACTAGCCAATGCCACTGCCACAAGCTAAGAGTACGACAGCAGAGGAGGAGAATCTTGGATTTAAATACATAAAGGTGTAAATAATGACGCTGTGTGACGTCTGTCAGTGTTTGAGTGTGATACCTGCTGTTTGAAGTCTCTGTCAGCTCTTTTCAGATCATGAAGTGATGGTAGAATTAAAAAAGGAATTTATTATTCATTATAATGACGCTAATGTGATCTGAAAGTGCTGCTGTTATTAGGTCGCATCCCACATGATTTAAGACTGTCTGAAAAAGGTAATTTTAATCCAGGCTGTGATCGGGTTTGAACTAAGTGTGGCGTTTAGCGCCCTCTGGTGGATCACAGTGGGACTGCGAGAGATCCAATTTAGACTATAGACTAAAAACTGTCCACGTTAAATCTAATTATAGTGGTTAAAAGCAAATCTATTACTGGAAATATCAAATATGGGTTATTATGTATTTTAAAAAAAAGATTTCTTTTTTGATGGTATTTCTCTGGCCTCCCCTGACACCGGCTTAAACTTTCAGAACCCCCATTTGTAGTCATTTCAAACCACATGTGCTTTTTCCAGTTCAATTAACACTTAATCAAATTCAAATATGACCTTGAGGAGGAATAAAAAGTCACTAAAAAATAAAATTTCCACTATGTGCTTTTACCAAAGAGTTGAATCATTTGAATTATTTATACAACACATTTAAGTGTTTCCCGGCAAATGAAAAACCGCAAATTAAGAAAAACTAAAGCATTTGTTTTAAAAGCCAAAAAAGAAAAAAAAAAAGCTTAAAAAAACTTTAAGAGACAGATAAGAGTTAAATAAAAAGTATTGAGCCATTGCATAAAAAGTGGTCATCATAACTAATGTAAACTAGGGGATGTAAGGATTGGATCTCGTTCGGACAGCAGATATGTTTAAAAAAAAAAGGAAAAAGAAAACGCGATGATGATGACCTGAACTGGATTTGAGAAGGTTCAAGACCTAAAGTTCAGATCAAATGATAAAGAAAGAACTCATTGGTTTCAATCCCACTTTTGGGTAATAGATTACATATATTTCAGGTTCTGTCTGTTCTATTAGATTTTTTCACTGGAGAAAATATGATTCCACATTTACTGACTTGGTTTTTTTACCCCCTGCTTTGCTGGAACTTTACCGAAACAGACTAAACTAAGACTTTTTTGTTTGTTAAATGTATAGAAGAGGAAATAATGCGTTTTCTAAGGATTATGAAGATTTGTTGTTTTTGTTTGTTGGAAACATTTTAAATGAACTATTTTGTACTATTTGAACTGTAATTTAGATGATATAAGCCCATTCTACATTACTTTAGATAATTCATTGCATTTCCGAGCACTTCTAGATGTTCCTCCTCATATTTGGCCGTATTTAGATTATTTGCATGTGTAACTCTACACAGATTATTTTGAGGCAGCGGCATTACGTAACAGTTCTTTAGAACTGAAACCCCGTCAGAATGGATCCGTGGTCTGAGGCGGCTCATCTGGTTTTAGGGTCCGTACTGTCAAACCCAAAAGGTTCCTCTGTTTCTCCTGAAAGAGGTCATGTTAAGTTATTCTTACCGTTTATGTAACCTGAAACTGAATAATTTATAAAAAGGTGCACGGAGCAAAAGTCCACATTGGACAGAATGAACTCTTGGGGTCTGAGATTTAGAAAACGAAGAACACCTGAAGGCTGATTGTTGTTTCCTTCCTCTCTGCTGTGACCGTCTAATATTTTCCTTCAGTGTTGTTCGGCCTGGTGTGATTTAGACTACTGTGTGTTCACATGCTTGATGGTATTTCTAATTTATTAGGATCATTTGTTGGGAGTGAATGTGATCGTACGAGTGATGATGAATGCCACTAAGTATTGGTGAAAACTCATATTGATAGAGTTGTTCAGAGGAAATAAAACTATTGTAGCTCTTGGTTCATATTGTGGAATTAAAACTGAATTGATCTTGAATCTCTGTGCGTCTGCTTTTATCTGGCATTAAAGATATACATATACCCTTCAGCCAAAGCATGAAAAACAGAAGCTGGTTGTAATGTTGTGGCTGATGGCATGTATTACATTTAGTCATTTATGATACTGTTATACAGTTCTTTCTTTGATCTTAGTTCAGTAGAAAACATTAAACACTTGATATACAACAACTAACCACAACATTAGAACCGGTTGTAATGTTGTGGTTGATTTTTTGAGTGTATACTTTTTATCATTTATGACATCGTAGTAAGTGTGAGGCTTCTTAGTTTCAAGTTTCATCTCAGTTCAACGTTAAACAGTTTAGTTTAGAATCTGACTTACACCGATCAGCCACAACATTAGGACCGGTAACTGGTTTTAATGTTATGGCCGATTAATATCATATCAACATTTAACTGAAATTCCTACAGTTAAAGCTTTCTAGTTCAAAAAAAATATCCATCGCCTGAAGGTGAGGGATTATAGATAGAACAAGAACAAAACTCAGCGCAGCATCTTTGTTACATGATTAGTGTTTATTTAAAATACTCCATCTGCAAACTTTATCAATTAAAAACAAAGACACGTTTCACAGCTAGTAGCCTACATAGTAAGCAGAAAGAAGGGGAGGACCCGTCAGTCTCCCCCCTCAGGATCTATGTAGTTTGTTCAAAAGCTCAATCACAGGCTGGGTGATCAGCTGACGGGCTCTCTGAGGAGGGGTCAAGGTTCATAACTTCTGAGGGGTACAATACTGATACTGGACAGGGCGCAACAAACCAACATTTGATCCACTGTGGAGTCCACACTTTTATTAAACTTATGTGCATCTGGAGTTAAACTGACGACAAACGGCTACTCCTGATTCCTAAACACACGACAACATCTGACCGGAGGTTTGCTGACTTGCCTGAGGAATAATAGTTCAATACTCGTCATGTTTTGCTACATTATAAGTCAGATGTGTGGACTGTTACTGAACTGGAATCCAAACGCCACTGGAAGGAACAACAAAACATCAAGTCCTCTTCAAACTCACTTCTGCTATTACCTCCAATTTAAGCTACTTTTGAATGTGGTGCTGATGTTCTATATGTCAACAAACGCCATGAAAAGACCAAACCTCTGTGGGAGGAAGAGTTTGGTGATCCAAACCCTGTGTCTGTTAATCCAAACCCTGTGTCTAGAGGCGGCTGTAGGTCAGTGGGTAGAGCAGCCGTCTCACGATCGTAAGGTAGCCGGTTTGAGTCCCGAGCAAGACCCAGAAACCCTAGCTCCCCGGGTGCTTCAAAGGCCACCCGGGGAGCTAGGGGCCCCCATCCCCGCGCCGCCCACTGCTCCCCCGGGGATGGGAGAATAATAATAATTTCACTATGTTGTGGCTGTTTGTGATCAGTAAAAGGATTTCTTCATCTAAAACTGGTAATTCCTCACAGCCTCGTTGTGGTCAAGAACAATAAAGCCATCAGCGAGAGACGTCTGACGTGTTCCTTCATCGTGACAAACACACACCATCAGTTGTGTAAGGTGAAGGTGAACACACACTAGGGGCATCTCTAACAACAATCCTCACCAAAGCCACTAACTCCTCCTATTTAAATGAGATGAACCGTTTTAAGAAGAAACTGCGTGTTCTGAGGAGTTTAAACTGTCTCTGTGGTAACAATGTGTGACGAGTGTGTGTTATCTGTCTGAGTCTTCTCATGGGATTTGGTAACCGCGACTGAAATATAGAATAATATCGGTCTTACAGAAAGGACAGAGTCAGAGAGTCGTTCCTACTAGAAGACGTTCTCATGGGGATAAGGGGCGAGTAAGAAATAAATATGGGGTTTATAAAAACAACCCTTGTGTGGCTCTGCTTTCGGTAATGCCTCCAGTCTAACTTGACAAATATGCAGCTGTGATGTGAATCTTCCTTTGTCCAGGTCGAACTCCTTCTCTTCCAGGTTGGATCCTGCTCTGCCGCGGCCGCGTTGACCCTGTGAGGTGATGGTTCGTCCGGGGCCGGTTCCAGGTTTCGCTGACTTTTGGAAATCTGGCGGCGGTCCGACCTACGACAGCACGGCGTTGGAGTGTCGTACACCTATCAGGTTGTCTGCGCTGAAGGATCGTCTCATGGCGGCTCGACTCAGGTCCTTGTACTTGTCCTCACATAGTCTAGAAATGGCCTGCGTGGAACAACAAACAAAAAACATTATTGAAAAAGGTGACGAGATTACAGCGAGAGGATTGAATTTGCAGAACACAGAAACGCTCTTATCAGACAGAACTACACGCTTGTAACCACGGAAACCCAATAATGTACCTAATAGAAGGTAAGTGGTCGTTTTACCCTCCAAAGGAGGGGCACCCACCTCTAGTTTCTGGGCTCGCTGGTTGTTCAGGGGCTCCAGAGGGAAGTTGAGGTTGTTGTCGTCGGCCAGCTGCCGAAGGTCAAAGTAATACTTGGCGTAGACGCTTGCCGGCACGTTGATGTTAAACTGGAGGAGCTCCAGGAACTGGCGCTCCATCTCATTCCTGGAGGACGGAGAGACGACGGAGGATTATTCCAGACGGTCAGAATCCTCTTACGTCATGATGACAGTCGTCACAAACTTCACTGAGCGCAAAGCCAGAAGTATTTCACAGGTGTCTGCAGGTGTGAGGCGAGTCTTCTCCTCAGGAACCACGTAGACAAAGTCTGCTCTAGAATGTAAACCCTGACCGTCCTCCTCACTCATCCGACCAACACTTATTTACCCAGTGCTGGAACATATATTTCCTACCAGCTCTGACATCACTTAGAAAGTCATGGATTTATGCGTCTGTTATACAAAAGTACTTTTACCAACCCATTAAATGAATAATCAACAAAAACAACTGCGATAAAAGTTCAACAAAACAAAATATTTATTACAAACATTTTAAGAATGAACCGATTGAACCAATCAATTAGGGGCTCTAAAAGTCAATTTCTACTAAATAAATGTGATTAATTTCGCAGCCCTAATGAAAACCTGACCAGACGCAAGGGAATCTGATAATTAGAGAAGCTTATTTATTATTCAGAAATAAAAGTTCTTCATCTGGGTTCTCCTCGTATTCATCCGCTGTAAAACTCAGGAACAGAAAGTAAATATTGTTAAAAAATGCACGGCCATTATTTTTCCATCAAGTCTGACTTTAAACAAGGAAGCAGTCGTGAAATAGAATCTCCCTCAAACAGACGCGTATCAGTATCGCTGTTCATCCTCTCATCATCACAGCCACGAGCAAAGCGGAGGGAGGTGGTCGCCAAGGAGACAGCATCTAGGATGCTTTGTTGGTCAGCAGAGGTGCAGAGACAGAAAGAGAGAGAGAGAGGGAAAGAGAGAGAGTGTGTGATGTCTGGTCTCCAGGGGCAACTAATGGAGTGGGTGAGAGCTGAGGCCATTATGGAGAAGCAGTGAGAGCACTTGAGACCCTCCCTGCATCTCTCTGTGTCTAGCCTTCCTCCCATCCCTCCATCTAGACCCGGCCGGGCTCACAAAGACACTTCAGTGGCGGCGATGAAATCGGGGCAGAGAGAGTGTAGGTCAGACGTACGAGAGGAGAGAGAGAGAGTAGGAGATGGGGGATCGCTGAAAAAGAATACGCATGCAGGCAGTGAACGCACCTTTCCAAATCACAAAAAAGCAGGCAGGCACTTTCCACCTCTTTCGTAAAGACACACACGTAAACACACACACACACACACACACACATATACAGGGAAAGCAATTCTATGAAATAAAGCCCGGGGGAGGTCGGAGTGAAGCCCCCGGCCTCTTCACTTGCTTAAAGCTGGAGCAGAGAAGCTCCATCCTCCATCAATCCCAGCACTTCACCCGTCTGCTTCATGTGCATCCTTGTTCTTATGTTTCTTTAATAGTGCGGCCGGCGTGTTTTACCAGAACCCTGGTGTGATTGTTAAGAAGCTCCTTTTTTCAAATCATTAGAAAAACAACAACAAACACCAACTAAAATAAGAGATTCAACTGAAACGACTATTACAGACATATTCTTAATTTACCGCTTGTATTAAGAGATCCAATCACTGGTACCATCACACCCCAAACACTGTATCCGTAATTAGACCCGATACCGATTATTCAAGAGAATATCGGCTTTCTTATATACTTCCATTGGTGCCATACCAACCCAAACTAACTCTTCACTATAAACACAACAAACTCAAAGAATAGATAACAGAAGGAGATGAAGAAAAGAACAAGTCATGTAAGAAACAGCAGCTTTTTTGTTGTTGTGTTTGTGTCTAATCTGAATGTAGACGTTTCCTTCTGTTTTCAGGGGTTTATGTTACGTTTGTCTATGTATGTGGGATAAATACAACGTTGGAAATATATCAGGTAATACAACAATTGGTCTCTACGTGATAAAATAATAAAACTGAGATTGCATGTGACGCACAGAACTCAGACAAAGCTCTACATTGGACCTTGTGAACAGCAGAGATGACATGAGCCCAAACCAAAACCAAGCCTTTTCATATACGTCAACAGAAGACGCTTGATAAAAAATCCAGCACTGCTGTGGGTTTCTGCTGTTTCCTCCACATACATCATAGATGTAGTCAGAGTTTTCCTCTGGCAGAGGCAGGAATCAGTTTCCTTGCTTTGATTAAGTCACTCCTTCCTGAAGATGTGGTGGTTTCCAAGAAATAAACCATCTTTTAGATTTTACTGCCAGTTATGAAAAAAGAAAGAAAACTCATCGCTGCTTTTCTCAATCGGTCCAAAGGATCAAGTTGCAAACTTCATGGACAAATCAGGACCCAAAGCCTCAGGGTGCATCTCTTTAAAGAAACACAGAAAGAAGTTCTTCACGTTTGTGTCACTTACAGGTCTTGTAAGAAGACTCATTTTTAAAATGAGGGCTGGGGGAAGAAGTGCTAGAGCCGAGGTCAGGGGATACTGACCAGAGTACGGGTCTGAACCCACACAGAAAGGTCCAACCCTCTTACTCTGAGCCAACAGTGCTGATCAATCCCACTCACAGAATGTCCCACTTGTATCCATGACATTGAAAAACATAGAAGTTCAAAATTTTGAAGAGGCAACACGGAGATACTTAATTTTGAGGTTAGAAGAAACATTTTGAGGAAAATGAGCAGACAGACCCTCTTATAGCCCCTCCTTACTTTGTTTGTGGTGGGGGAGAGGGAAACTTTCTACCAGAGCCCCCCCCCCACACAAATGTTCTGAGACTGTGATTAATCTTATTAGATTAAAAAACCCAAAACTCACATGTCCTCTACGGTGATGTCTTTAAGGATCTGGCAGTAATCGACATTCCACACAGCCTGGTCGTCCCAGACTTTGGAAGCCAACAAGATGGCTCCCAGGACGATACGCTTCCAGTTGGCGGGGCAGATGTCCAGCTCAGCGTAGGTCAGCAGGCGCTCCAGGTACACCTGGAAGAAGAAGCATGTTTACGACGGAACCTTTTTTAATTCAGAAGAGATGCGGACCAGGAGCGTCCAGCTAAATCTGTAGTTATTTTTTGAAGATGCTGACTCAGCTGTCACTTGATGCTTAATAGCACCCACCCATTTTATCTCAGTGACATAATCTCTATTTTTCTCTTTCCCTGTGAGTGGTTATAATATAATGGCTATTTAGTAGAGGGACATGACTATTTACCGCATCTCATTAATTCACTTTTTTTTAAATTTGTTTAGGCTGGTCGATGCTGCTGAGTGCAAAAAGACAAAATGTTCTGACAACAGAACATTTGTAACTGGATCTCAGCTGGTCAATTGCAAAATGTAATTTTTATTGCATCCAAGAATCCATCTGCTCCTGGCCTTATTGCTTTTCAATAATTTCTGATGGAGGGTCTCTCTTATGTGATCCTAAGCTGATATGTCCTTTGAGATTTTGGGACGAGTCAGTTTTCAGGCGTTTGCTGCTACCTGGTGGTCACTTCATAGTACTGCCACACTATTTATTTAAATCAAACTTTCATGTAACCCATCCTCCAAATATCCCCTGCTTCATGGGCGTCACTAAATGATTGATTTGCCGCAAAAACCAAGGGTCCAAAATGCTGGCGGTATATTTGCACTGAACTGAACCTCTAACTCTTCAGTTTTTCCCAGGATTTCAACAATAATAGGATCATTATAACACAATTTATTGGTTTTTAGCAAAGATCCTGTGCACACTACAGCAGTATGAAGGGAAAGACTTACTAGGGTGACGATGGCACATTCTGCTGTGAGCTGTGCGGCGCTGAAGAGCGTTCTGACGAAGCGGTAGATGAGTTTGTGTTCTGGGTCGACACAGGAGTAGTTGTCAGGCACTGGTTCTCTCTGTGAGCGACAAACGGTTCAGACTTAAACACACGTCCCAGTGAAAGAACAACAACTCACGGTAACGGATTCATTCTGATACTGAAGTAAAAACGTTACCAGATAGTCCAGGTAGTTTATTCAGGATAGAATCTTGGACAAATGTTTTAATGCATAAACAAATATCCAAGTCCTACAGTTTATCACAAGCATTCAGAATGAACACGTTTAAAGACTTTTCACTCAGGAGGAAGGTGTGACGGTTAACTGCAGGGTCCTTACCGACCGTTCATGTTAGTTTTTGTTTTCTTATTTACACGTTATGTGTGCTCCTGTTGGTTTCGCATTGTATTGGTTTATTTTCCATTGTTTGTTTATTTAATTTAGTCATGCAACAATTTCAACTACAGTTTTCTGTCAGGACAGAAGCTGTGGGCTTAAGACGGAGGCAGACGGGCCCTCTGTTGGTGGTTCCCATCAGAGGTTCTTAAGGAGCCCTCACGTTGTTCTCTGGTTCAGTGTGCAGTGTTGTCTAGTGTTTTGGATCCCTTCCCCTTCCTTCATATCCTGGCTGCTGTAGTTGCGGCCGTCTCCTGTCCCTAGTCTCCTGGTGTTCAAAGTGGCTTCCAGCCCGTTTCGGGCTTACTCCACGGGTTCTGCCGCGGGATTAGTGGCGGGTCCAGAATAGCCGATTTCGCTACCAATCTGTCAATCAGACCCGTGAGCTTCTGTTGGCCTCCACTGCTCTACCTTGCCAGGCCAGTAAAATCAGCAGTCTTCGAGTATTTCCACATAAGAAAACGTTTTGGCTTCGGCAGATTGAAAAAAAATAAAAATGACAAGAACGGAGAATCTGCTTTTTTCCCCACACTTATTTACTTGTAAACAAACTCAGAGTCGATTGCACCAACTCAGATCAGCTGTTCTGGAACCGAAGACCCATTGTTGCTCATCTAGGGGTTGATCGATCCCGAGTTTGTCACACCCACTTTCTGGAATACATCCCCCGGACAGGGGAGGATCCAAATCCTCAGAGGATGCAGTAAGTCGCAAACCCTCAGATCAGGGAGAGGAAAACTTGCAAATGCAACAACCCAGATAGAATCAGAAACTCTCCTTCGATATGGACAAACTCCACCGACACGGCACCATCTGATATGGGTCACATCCACACCAATCAGTGATAAGCAATCCTGATCAGATACTCAATGCTGTTTATTTAGTCGTTGGTGGTTAGATTGATATAGCTGACAGAAGTATGTGTCCAAGCTGCATTTCAGTCCGAGTCCAGGAAACTAGTGAACAAGACCGGGCTGATCCTGGCAGAATTTGTATTTTTGTCAGAAAGTCGTATGCAGTTAATCATAACTTAACCACTGCGTTTTGTCACGTTACATGGTTAGCAGAAACCGTTATTGATCCGTTACCCGGGGTTAGTATCACAACCTGTTAATCCTGACATCCCTACTCCACAATGAACAACACCTGTGCTAACCGGACCTGAACTTTAATCCTGTGGCCTTAACTAACAACCTAAACCATACAACCTCGGAGGAATATAAGAATTACTCAAAAAATACACAGACAGAGACAGATAGTGTTAAAATGATGATCAGTGCCTTAAAAGTGGAATGTGTCTAAGTGTTTATTTTACTCTTTTTTAAATAACATGCAGCGAAGTTCTGCTCCATACTTGCTCCAGTCCTCATTACTTTGAATCCACACATTTCCTGGACATACCCCGGGTCCAAACATTGATAGGGAAAGCTAAAAGCTCTCTTGTTGTGAGCGCTCATTTACTTGCAATGGTTACAAGTGTGTTGCTCTCCAAATAGGCACTTGTGATATCTTAACCCTCCCCTGGGTTTAATGCCATCTCTAGCCTGGAGTGGCCCTCCAGCCCCGCAGCCATGAAACAACAACTTCATTGTGGAACCAGATACCACTCATACCTCATTATCACAAGTCTGCAGCTGAATGGAAACCATTTAGAACGACCACGAGAGAGGAGGAGAAGCCCCCCCCCCCCGTTGTGTTGTGACTCACAACCACTTTAATGATGCCTTCTAACAACCGCTAGTCAGACTTTCTTTTTAACTGTTTCCAGTCAGTGTTTTGGATTGGCTTGGATAACAGATCAGTCTGATGTAAGAGGGTCTACAGAGGAGTCCATTATCTTTGATCTTCTGGACATACGGGGGTCTAATCCTTACAGTTATAAGGCCAACCTTCAAAAATAAAACCAAATGCATTCCAACAGCATCTTGATCGGACAATGAAATGAATAATGGATGACTTGATGAATCGAAACGTCTAGCTTGAAGGAAAGAAATGTTATTGATTTATCTTTTTGAAATGATGAGCTAGGGAGACTCTCTGGCTGGAGGAGGAAACATACTCACTGATAAAGGGTGCAACTTCTCATCAAAGATGTCCAGTGACCTGCCTGAGTCCCTGCAGAGCACATACACAGTCTGTTAACATCATCCTCACACTCACACACACACACACACACAATAACGGTACACTTACCTGTTTTTGATGTGGTAGTATATTGCTAACGTGACACTAGAAAAGAATAAAATGATCAATTAGCGAAACAGTATTGTATTTCTTTGCTTCAATAAAACAGTGAAATCTCGTTTGAGAGAGTGTTTTGTGTGTCATTGGGAATAATGTCTATTTCATTGATGATTTTGCAAAACATTTCCCAAATAATCACAATAAAATGTCAAAGTTGTTGGAAAATTCTCAGCATCATTTCCCAGTGTTCAAAGTGAAACCTTTACACTGATAAGCCATAACATTATAACCTCCTGTCTAATATTGTTTTTTGTGGAGTCGACTCAACAAGAACAGATCCTTTAAGTTTGAGATGGGGGGCCTCCATGGATTGCCCCCATTTGTCCAGAACATCCAACAAGTACTGAATGCTGGACATGGGATTGGATTGAGATTTGAGGAATCTAGAAGCCAAGTAAACACCTTGACTTCATTATTGTGTTCCTCAAATCATTCCCGTTTAATTTTTGTGGTGTGGCAGGGATCATCCTCCTGCCCAAAGATGCTACTGCCATAAGGGAATATGGCTTCCATGAAGGGGCGTACAAGGGTCTGCAGCTTAGGTAGATGATTCGGGTCAAAGTAAAAGGAAGATCCACATGAATGGCAGGACCCGAGTTCTCCCGGCAGAACATTGGCAAAAGCATCACACTACCTCGGAACTCCCCTGTCAGTGATTATAATGTTTTGGCCGATCGGTATACAAACACAAGTCTATAATGCAAAGATCGTTCACTTCAAGAATCATAGATAAAAAAATAAATTGAAGCAATAAAGTTTGTGATTTGAAATATTAAGCGCAGCTAATGTTTGACATTTATGCTTGAAAAATGAGAAACGATTATGAGGATAAGTGGTATCTTATGTCATTTCGATAAAGTAATCAAATCATCTAAGAAGCGGCGACTCTAATTGTCACTACAAACAATCGCCCTGAACGAAGCATGAAAACATCTGCCGGAGTCATGCAAGCTTTACGTACCGAGGATTCTCACGCTGTGAACTTGGCAGGAATTCAAAAGTGAAAAGAAAAACACTCTGTTCTTTTTTCGAAACTGCTCACCATTTAATTGTGCTTTTGAGGTTTGGCTGGCTGACGGTGTTGTCGTCTATGAAGATTGTGGAACAGGAGCTGTATTTCTTCGACAGCGGCCCAGGGGAAACCTTCAGGCATTGAAATCACATCATCACTTATCAGAGGGCACGAAATGTCCTGAACAGCTGCATTTACACAGATCACAGCCTCCAAACCACAGCTTTTTTTATTTATCTCAGTTGGATTGGGGTGAACATTAAAAATGCCATTTTGCCACGATAGAGTGTTATAGATAGGATGAAAACATAACAGGGATATAATGGAGGTTACATATAACGTCTCTCACTTATGTCCTTAAATTCTTGCTAAACTCTGAATCTTCAGTTGACATTCTGAATCTACTACTAACCTGGCAAATAGACATATATTAAATAAAAAAGTTAAAATATCTACTAAAAAAGCATCAGTCTATTTATGAGAATGACTTCCTTCAGAAAAACTGAGCCCACCAAAGTGAACTCACGTCCAAGCCCGTACAGTAGTACCTCAGTCATTTCAGCCGTCAGACTAACGATCAACATTTAGAGTTTTGACTTACATGACTGATATGGTTTATGTGGTTGCTTTTCCTCTTGTCTCGTACTGTGAAGGAAGAGAGATGTTCAAAAACCTCAGAAGTCTTCAGTAGATAATCATCTGCTTCTTTTAAACAGGAAGGAAGTTAGGATCACGTTTTGCGGTCATTGTTTACCTAAAGCTCATCAGACGCACATGTGAATACAGAGATACCCTGACTTGATCCCATAACAGCCTTTGATTGTTAGAGATGCCTCTGGCTCAATATTTTCCTGCTTCAGGACAAAACGTTCACTTTCTTTCTAAGACTGTATATGCCATCCACTGATAATTAATGTTACACTGACTTCACCTTTCAGTGTTTATAATGTTGTGGCTGACTGGTGCACAGTACAGACTCCACCCCTTCTACAAGCCTTACCAGTTTGTTATTTGCAGCTGCTGCTCTGTCAAACTGTCAGTAACAACAATCTATGAATGCTGACCACGTAGAGCCAACATCCTGATTCTTGAAGAAACACCGTCTTATTTTCATAGAAGGGCAGACAGGAGTTTGTACTCCTGTTGTGTTTGTTGTGTTTGAAGGATAGAGATGTTGATCTAACTCAGCAACAAAAACAGGTTAAGGAGGTAAGCTAGACTTACAGATCAGAGTCTACAACACAAACCATCAAATCACCACGACATTACCTCTGTTAAAAAACAACTTCACTGGGTTAGTTCTGTTGATATTCTGGTTACATTTTTCTTTTTTTAAACGCAAAACTAAGATTAACTGATTGCATCAAAGTCTCTTTAGCACAGGCTATGCTAATGCTGTCATAGATCTGTCTAATGCAGTGCTATGATCGGCTGATCCAACAGTTGGGACAAAATTCGAACACGAATATGAAAACTTTATTTTCCACAACGTGCATGTATGTTGTGGAAAATAAAGTTCATAGAAATCCTACGTCGTCATCGCATACATAAACATTTAAATGAATCATGTCCTCCCTAAGCACACATCGCTTGACCACAGCGAAGTCAGAGCCCGACTCTGTCCTGGTGTCTGCATGTTAGAAGATCATCATGAATGTCAAGGAGCTGCTATTGTGGTTCCCAGAAGATTTTGGAGGCCATGTTCACAATCATCTGCATCCTACGCAGGTCAAACCAAAACTAAACATTCCACACGACAACATGTGATTCACGTGTGTGTTTTGTCAATGTGTATAACTGCTGTGTGCCTCACGTGAGGATGTCTTACTGTCCGTCTGTGACTTGCTAAGGAAGATGGTGCTGGCCCGGGCGTGGTCCGATGGGTTAGACTCCAGGGCCAGTTCTGTGAAAAGAGCAAAAGTGTACAACAACTGCATTATTAAGACAATCTGCCAACAGAGTCACAACTCACACTCCTGGTGATACTAAAAGAGGAAACAGGAAATCGTTTGTGCAAGTAGTGTGGCGACTATAAAACACAGGTTATTAAAAAAGACTTCAGTCAAGATTTGGAAAAGTCCGCCTTTTTAAAACCAACCGGGCTCGGTTCAAAATCTCATTTGCGGGTATTCAGAAGTATACAGTCCAAAATAAGGCTATCACTTTTATGCTTCTTCTTCTCAAAGTCTGAGATTTATAATGTCATTATAATGACGCATACAAGAGTTCTGCACTATTACTAAAAGATTTCACTAAACATTTAAATATCACTCAGTATTAGCATAAAAGAAAACCTTGAAGGTCTTTCTGAGAGGAATGATCTTAACAACCATTTTCCAATCACCCAGCGGAAATCTGTCTCTAAAGTAAGAAAATACTGACAGCATTTTACAGGGTTTCTGTTAGTTTCAAGACGTCAGCTTTGAAACCTTTTTAAAACGGCTAGATGTGGAAAATAAGGCCCATTTTGAGGGCATAGCAGCAAACATGGACACCAGACGTGAAGACAAAGCCAGTTACTTGCCAAGTAAATTAATTTAGTGACAGAACTGTGTGTTCATAGAAGTGTGTGTGTAAATAAATTAAACCTCCTTTTGTGGTGCAACTGATGCATTTAAATGGTTGAAGTTGCATTAAATGAACGTTAACGCATGTAAGACCAATCTGAATATATTTGAGAACTTGTAGATAAGATCTCAACATGTTTTAGAATATTAAAGACCTGGTGATCAAAATGTTTAGATCTGGCAGAAACCTTCATGGATTGCGTTTAAAAAAACATTCGTAAAACTACAAACAATTGGTAGTTTGTACAGTGTGAATATTTTACACTGCAGTAGAAGCAACTTCTGTAGTAGGCTAAATAATTGTGGACAATGTGAAATACTTCCACTGGTCACATGAGCACGACTTCTGTTGTCTTTGACTGAATCTGAGAAGGCAGCACTTCACATAAAGAACCGGGGATTCAGCGAGACGCAGCATTTGTGAGGTGAGGACAGCAAGATGAGACACAAGGAATGTAGGACGGGCTGTTGGACGGATTCTGGCCCTCATCCTGCCAACAGCTGGTCTCGCCTAATTCCGCTAGCACACTTCTGTCTACGACAACAAGACTGGACCGAACACTATGTGTATCTGGGAGTGAATGGGGAGTGGCACAGCTGAGATTGATACTAAAAAACTGAGCTCAGGCCGAGATCACAGAGAAATAACTTGGATACTTTCTCCATCAAGGGCCGCTCTCACAGCAGGAGCAAAAAAAAAAAACTAAACACTGAGGGGTGGGATTGCCTGGAAAGTAAGCCAGGCAACAGTGGCCCCAAAATAATTTCATTAAGTACATAGTGAGCTTTCTAAAAATACCATTTGTTCTGATTGAGGCATATCTGTTTATGATTCATTTGTATTTCTCAATAATATGCTACAACTAAAAGTGACGTTGGGATAAAAAGATGCACAACAATAATAATTGAAAGG
This sequence comes from Lophius piscatorius, assembly GCA_009660295.1. Classification (NCBI taxonomy): domain Eukaryota; kingdom Metazoa; phylum Chordata; class Actinopteri; order Lophiiformes; family Lophiidae; genus Lophius; species Lophius piscatorius. The sequence continues at coordinate 78,584 of VRLP01001562.1, read as the reverse complement.
TTCATACGGCACAAAGAAGATGTGAGGTTTCTTTTCTTATTTGTACCTAAACCTGGAAGATTTTGAATTTGCCAGTATTTGTTTGGATATTAAAAGTTATGAAAGAATTCTGAAGAATTTTTAAACAAGAAGGCTATGGCCAAGGACATCTACCTGGTGTTTCCCACACATCTAAGCATAATCTATATCCAAGAAATATTCCAGAATTAGGGATCAATAATGTTCTCACAGAAATTTGCTACCACTTGATAAAAAATATAAACACGATAGACATGCAACCAAGATCAAAATCTTATTTTAAAGTGTTCTGATTCAGTTTCTTTTGGTCAGATTTGATGCAACATCAAATATGACTGAGCCAGATCCTGATGAGAATCACAATTACTGAAATATAGTTCCTGTTCAATAACTATCAAAATAACTAAGAATTATAACGTATGAGATTCTGAATACTGGGAGTTGGTTTACATTGTCAAGAAGTAATATTAAAGTGGTCAATCAGCCCAATGACTGTTGCTTTAGGGTGGAATGACATCATGGGTAAACTGATCTGCCCTGGCAGAGGTTTGCATTCTCTGAGTGCTCTCTAGTTCTCATTGTTACCGTCTGACTTGTGACACCAGCGTTCAACATGATCCAGTACTCATCTAAAGACTGTATGCTGATCTAAACCTCTGGCTACTAGACAATTCTTGAACAAGGTGTCTTAAGTGTAAGTTTCCAGTTTTGAAATACTTATATCATTAAGTTGTCATATGTTTTTATACTAATATACTGACTATCTCTCTGCCCATTAATTGTGGAACACACACACACACAACACACATGGAATCGGATCTTTTCAAATCTGATTTGGACCACTTTCTTATGTGATCCTGAATCAGATATGATTACGATTCCTGTTGATGGGAAAGCAGTGTGAACAGTCAGATCAATAATCATGTGGCTTTTATTCCATTATGCATGCTCACACCAATGTTTGTCAGCAATTATGGAGAAAGTCGAATACAGAGGATTGCAGCAACAACAACTATGACATATGGTTACAAACTAGATAAATAAATGTGAAGATACTTCAATCAAATCCTGTTTTGACCTTCTTGTCCTAAGCCCAAAAGCAGATGAACCGTAAGTTAACTTAGGTGATGTGTGCTGTAGAGAAAAAAAAAGGCCCATTGGATGACTGTGTTTAAATTTGATAGGGCCACTTTTATATGCACTCCTGATATCTGATCCCTTTTGATGTGACAGCAGTAGGAACTTTCACAATTTGTGTGGCTTCTCTCCCATGGAGGACACCCAAGTAAATATTTTCTCAGCAAAGGTGGACACACTCAAATAGAAACTGCAACAATGACAACTTTGTGACTTGTGTTTGCAAACTTAAAATACAAACATAATACTTCTTGTCCTTGGCTTAAATTGCAGATGGACCAACATCACAACAAATAGAATGGAACTTTATTGAAATGGTTGCAGAACAATTAAAGGCAGTTTAGCAGCTCTTAGATTGTCTCTTGGCAGCAAATGGAAGAAATTAAGGCCGCATCACTACTTAATTTTGATAATGAACTGCCATCCAAATTAAATTTTCTGCTGTTCATCAACCAGCTTGTTGAAAAGACGGGGAACATGGTACATATCTGTTCATACTGATATGAGATATGGATCACCTAAAAAGATGAATATGAACAGTCAAAACAAAGAGGCCAGATATGGAGAAATAAAAATAAGAATTATGTCACTGATTTTTAGTGTTTGCACATATGAAGTGGATGTTTTCCCTCATCACATGTAGTTTGTATGCATACAGGCATATGGCAAGCTCCTGGTGTCTGTATTCAGATCAACTTCCGAGTAAAGAAACACTATACAGGTATGTGGCAATTCTAATACAAGAGATGAAATCAAGCTCAATACATCTAATCATAACAGGTATATTTAAGGAGGATACGTACCATCGGGGACTTCTCTGTCGCTTATATGCTGCAGGTAGGGCACCGTGTTGTCATCACTGACCTCGGTACTGGTCTGGACCTCTTCCAAACGTTCTGCTGGCTGCCTCGAAGGTAGTTTGGGGCTTGATTCGGGGGAGGCGCAGCATGACACCGTATTCCCCATTCCACAGCCGGGTATAAGCTTCACGCTATTGCAGCCAAGTCAGAGTAGTGCAAATTGTTGTGGCTAGCTAAAATTAGCTTCCCCACAGCCTCATACACATAACCAAACACTGGTCAGTAATAGCTCAACTCAAAAAACATTACCAATCTCTGCGCATCACTTGCACAGCACGATCAACACAGTCCACCAACTCTTGTGAATCACATCCCTGTCCATTTGCAGATATATAGTGTAGTTGTCAAGGAGGAGTTGGCCGGGAGGCTCACCCTGTCTAAATATGTGCTGTCTTATATAATACTAGACGGACGATGTATACGCAGTAAGCAGCTATAGGAGGGTTGTAAGTCAATTCATTCATTCATTCATTCAACATGCTAGATCCGATGTTAGGTAGCTAAATAGCATTCTAGCAAAACGCTAACGAGTTAGCCTGTCTTGTTAACTTCGTTTGCCTTCTCAACATTTATTCTTCTTTTTGGATATAACATTCACGCCACTACTCATGCGAATTAAATACTTTACGTCTTCATACCGCCAAATTTTAGAAAAAACATATTCAGACACTTCGCGAACGAGCCCACATTACGTTCCTTGTTGCACTCGGATTGGTGTGAAGCCGAATCTAGTCCGAGGCTTCTGAGGCCTCCGGAAAAAACCCGAAGCAATAAGAGAATAAAACAACGGAGGGGAAAAAATCTTAACGCAGTCAGCCTGACCAAGTCTTGACCTTGTTCCTCAACCAGCTCTGGGAACTGGCTTGGGATCCCCCGTCAGATTTGAGTAGGATGTACTCCCAGGCACAGCCGCCATCTGTTGAGGCGCTCACAAACGGCATACTTAGCAGGGATGTGTTGTAGCCCCGCCTACTTTGGAATTCCATTTATTCCTATTCGTTCAAATATCAAAACAAAAACCTTTCGAAGCCGTTCATTGGTCAAAAGAGCTGTCAGTTGGAGACGATTTAAACCGATGAAATGTATTTACAACGGTACTATTTCTGTTTCAGCACCAATCCACCCCCTTTTTTGACAATGAAGACAGAAGGCCGTCGTCTATTGGACAATCTACCTGTCAATCAAGGCATCCCTCCTCATTCATTCAAGTTGATAGACAAGTAGATAACATTTAAGAGCATAATATTCAAATGCAAATTCTTTAATTCGAGTATTTCAACTAAATATCAAATTGAACAAATCTTAACCCACTCTCTCAAATAGCTTAAATTGTTAAAATACATTCTTGAATTAAATGTACTCTATACATGTACTTAGACTGAAGACAGAATTAAGTACTATACATTCATACATTATATAAAATATATTAGCACTTTGAGATTTGATCCAAATGTAAAGGGCATTATAGATTAAATGTATTATTATTATTATATAAAATACAGCATGAGACATTTGTTATTGAATGATAAATCTCTAAAGTTACCCCATCATTCATCAACGTCTATCAAGAATGCATTTTTCATATAACTGAAAGTAATAGCAATGATATACATAACAATGTTCAAGAGCAGTTTATTGCAACATAGCAAGTGTTTACAAAAGAGTAATGTGCCGTCGTAGTAACAAGACTTTTATATGATGGGCTGGTATAGTTTTGTAACGAGACAATGTTGAAACAAACAGTATTCAATGCATCATTTTGGTGACCTGGAGGATGAAATACAACGCATGGCATTTTAAAGTGAAACCTTGCAAAAGTGGCAGTATATAAACCGATCACATTAAAAGTTAGAAAAATGTTATTACTGTTCTAGAAATTTATTGATTTAAAAAACGTGGATATCAATTTGAGTCATGCACAAAGGGCCGAACGACAGATGTAAATGATTCATTCTTTTTTCAGAATGTATCTAACATCAGTTTTTCATCTCCGCTATCTGATGGTACCAGTAGCAAAAGACTTTTGGAGTGCTACCCAACACAAAGATAACTTCGGCATGTCCCCACATTAATTTTTCACAACGCTGTGATCGGTAGGAGGAGAACCAAACAGTTCATTTACAGTGTTTTGTCATGAACACATGACTAATACCATATTAAAATGTTTTAACTTTTAATAAAACTGGCCATGACCAGATGATTTAAGTCAAAAAATGAGATATAACATTTAAGGAAGACTTTACAATGGTTAGATTAATGCCTCCAAAGTTTCCTCTCACATTATGATAGAGGTTTGAATCTTAGTGGTGAGACACAAACAGACCACTAATCAAAAATATTCGTTTAAGGTCCACTTACTGGTTTCCAGAACTTTCTAGTGAACCTAATGGTTCTGAACAAAGACAAGGTTTATTTTATGCCTTTTTTCTTTTTTTTTATAACATTTTCATGTAATGACATGTGACAGAACTTTCAATAAGTGGTAAAACCTATTTATTGGGCCTTGAGCTAATTCATTTTGGTCACAGATGAACTTAAATGCTGCTCAGAAAATATGCAAATATGTCCCAAATATCTTTGGGTCACATATTAACAGTGAGCAGGAGAAAATTTTAGGAATACTTAAGGGAACTTAAAACTGTTTCATGTTTAGAAAGACTTCAGGTTAGTTTCCAATTTAAAAGAAAAAAAAGGCAATATTTGCATTGAGGATGAAGAAACTCCCACTTATCTTACAAAAAGAACCAATGCCAATAAGAAACAACTGTAATGTAGCTTTGTAGTAAAGTCAAAGTACAATAAAATAACATAACATTCTGCTTTCATTTGATGCAAAAGCAACTTTTTTTTTTTTTAAGGGGGTGGCAACAGCCTGACAAAACCCTCCCATTTATCCGGGCTTGGGACCGGCACCAGAGGTGGCTGGGTAGGCGGGTAGCACTAAGAACCTTGCCTAAGGGTCAATACTAGATCTCTGCCACGCCCTCTTTTGATTGGGATTCAAACCCCGGTCTTCTGACCCACAATCGGTGGTATAACCCACTGAGCTATCCAGCTGCCTCATGCTTTCATTTGATGAATATGATAAAAAAATAAAAATAATAATAAAAAAAAAGGCTAGAGCCATTTCTGCTTGAGTCTATGAGAGAAAAACATCCATACAGTTAAAAACATAGTAACAAAGCGCGGCCGAGTTTGAAGCCCCCCGGAGCAGTTTTAAAACAAAAACCTTAAAGTGACTTATGGAACAGATGAATGTTGTGGAGCCCCTGCTGCTCTGAACAGACGCTTCTCTACAAACACACACACATAAAGTCCATCTTAAACAGAGAGCAGCACTCCAAAATAGAACATCTCCAGCAAAAAGGCCTTTTCTCATACGCTTAGCTGCCATGTCGGTGTTAGGCCTGGTTGATCACATGAATAATAAACACATATATATGGTATTCTATTTTACAGTGACGTATGATACAAATATGCAAAGTTGCTTTCATATGAGTCATAAGAATATTTTTTTCCCATATCAAATAAACAGAAAGACGCAACGTCTACACATGCTGTAGAGTCTATGTACAGTAATATAAAAAAATAAACAGACAAATACGTACAGGTATCTTCTCAAAAAACCACGGCATCCCATAAAAACGACCTCTCAAACACACGCATTTAAGGATTATTAGTGTCAAACTCATGTAGCCTATATATTCTGTAGATCTACACAAGGAATCTACGACGTATTCAAAAAAAAAGGCAGCCTCCCACTGTCGCGACCCATAGTTTTAACACCATTAAACAGACGTTACAAAACAGACACAATATTGCAAAAGGGAACAGTCAGAGACGGACGTCTTACTGTGGACTCATGAGACGTATGTGGAAAACATCAAACTCTATGGTATAAAATTGACTTAATAAATCAGCCTTTTATGTACAGCCTGGCTCTTCTTTAATCTCTTTAGACATCTGTCATCTTTTACAAGACAACATCATTTCCTACAGAGTGAGCCGCAGGAGCTTTCCACAAACAAAATGTTATCTAAAACGTAAACTCACCCAAATGTGCATTCAAATTCCATTTAAGCCTTAAAATGAATTGTGCAACAAAGCACAGGAAGTGCAATGCTCCTCTGGGTAATTTGGATAAAATGGAAATGTGCGTTAGTTAGTATATAAACTTGGTATATCTATAGGAATATAGACCCAAACCATTAATAAAATGATTTATTTATTTCTAATAATCTTATTATAATTGCACCTCTGGCAATCGAAGAAGAAGAGAAACACGAGAGGGTGATTTGAAAAAATGTGACGTTACAGTCACATGACTGACCGTCTGCTGACACGTTCAATCCAATTCCTAGAAGACTTGCAGTTGGAAGCATCTTAAAAAAGAGAACAGTTTGTGCCCAATCAGTTTCTTTACGAAGGAGTGTTGGGGCCAGGCGGAAGGAAAAAAATGGGAGGAGGAAGATTTATTTTTTTTCATATTTGATTTTGTGAAAAAAGTCAAATTGCCGAGAACAAAACTAAATAACAGATTTTCTTTTGCCTCTGTCAGCGCCGTACGGCTTCAGCTTGTCATACTTATCCATATTTCGACTTTATTATCGAATTGTAGAGTAAAAACAAACAAAAAAAAATCTCCTCTGATTTAGTCCAACCTTTATTCTCGACGCTTTTCTCGAAATGAAAAAGAAAAGAAAAAACCCCATCATCCTCTAATCTTTTCCTCTGGCCCCGAAGCCGACAATCCGAGTGGCCGTATTTTTGAGTTCTAGTTCATATCAAGTGCAGGGATTCAAAATTCATAGCTGCATAGCTGAGTGACCCCTCCTGATGGAGAGATCTCTCAACTGGAGTTTAGGACCATAAATGTAAAATATAGCATAAAAGCTGGCAACAGCGTCAACCACTCTCACCATTAAAGCCTTTCCTTTTACGAGTTTCCTCACGTTCTAGTCGTCGCTGTGAAGGTACGGCAAGATTCACTAAAGGGAATATTTGACAGTCTTCCATAACGTCACAAATGAACAACTGGTGTGAAGTGGAGGTCAAGGTAAATTAAACTGTAGGCAATAATAGCACAACTCCAACGCTTCAAGGACAACATGCCAGGCATTATTGCTAACATTCTAGACATACTCGACTGGACCAAACAGGAAACTCAAACAGGGTCCGGTTTGAACCCTCTGAACCCGGACGAGGTTCACAAATGTATCAATACTATCTCACAGTTCTGATTGGACTCAGCCAAAGGTGTGTGACGCAACGTATTCAACCTCGCATGTGTTCGATTTTACGCCTTAAAGGTTCAGTTAGCGCTTACGTTGGAGAGATTTGTAGTATTTCAAAGATATTATTCTGAGGAGAAGGTAGTGTGAGCAGAAAGTGGATGAGGGCGACGTCATCGAGAAGAACCACCCCTGTGCAAAAACTGTAAGGCAGGCCGAATCAAACCGTCAGAGCGTTTGACCAGAACAAATTCTTACTTTGCCCACCTTGGTGTTTCAGGACAGGCGTTACTCAGATTTATGGCAGTAAAGGTCTTTGAGGGCTTTGAGTTCCTCAATTAGCGTCTTGTTTTGGTTCTCCAAGACAGCGACCCGGTTCTCCAGACACTTGACGTATTCCTTCTTCTTCCTGCGACACTCACGGGCCGCCTCTCTGTGGAGAGAATAAAGCATACGTCGTCTTTCCTCTTATTCACTCTAGGACGTTTTTTTTGACCGAGATGTCGTCCTGTTCAGCGAGAGATATTAAGGTGACAGAATGCATTCTGGGAAATATCTGATGGAACATAATAAACTGTATTTTGATCAAACACGCCAAGACACAGAAAAGAAAATCAAATATGGGAGCTTTTCCTGAACTTAAAATTAGTGATTTTTTTCCTTAAATCTAAGTTTGACATCAAATAAAATAAATGTTTATCCTTAATATGACAAACGAGAGAGGGAAGACAAAGATTCCCCATCCTCTGTTCATACCGGTTCTTCATGAGGCGGACTTCCCGTTTACGCGTGACCTCCTCAGTAGCACCCCCGGTAGGGAGGGCAGGGGACGAGGCCATGACCATCCCGGGGGCCATGGTGCTGGCAGGGGCTGTACGAATCTGGTAGGCCTGGACGTCACCGGAGGCGGCTGAAAAGAACGGTTGGCACAGAGTGGATGTCAAACTTCTACAGGGAGAATAAAAACTTCATTAGCTTCTTTGTTGGCGGAGAAATCCCACATGTTTGTCTTTACTTTTCTGCAACGCTGCAGAATGAAACCCATATACGGATCTCAGCTATCAGTACTATCAGCTCACACCAGCTCGTTAACGCCAGTCATACAGAAAGAGCCCCCGCTCACCTTGGACCACCACCTGGTTGCTGGGGACCAGAATCTGCTGGCCGTCGCTGGTCTGTGCGTACTGAAGTATGGTGGCTCCAGGTTGGGCGGCTGCAGCGTTGGTCATGGTTAAAGTCTGAAGGCCCTGGACTCCATCAGTACCGTTATTAGCCAGCTGAATGGCCCCACCCTGTGTGATTGCAACTGTGTTTTTGGTGAGTGGGATGGATGGCAAGGGGGGAGGGGGAGGGAAGAAACAAGAGTAAATCAAATCCAAGAAAATAAATAGTGTAAAATGAAAGATTGGGAAAAAGCTTTCACTGTTGCTCGTATCAGATCAGTAAAAACCACGTCTGAAACTATGACAATATAAACGGTTAATGCAAACATTTTGAGAAGAGGTAAGAATTATCATGAAGGAAACGATCTCAAAGCAAAGTTTTTATTGGACTCCAGACTCTTTCTGTTGGGTTCATTTAAGGATCATTTAAAGACCTCGGCCCGTTTAGAGACAAAAATTTATATTTATAAGGTTAGAAAAGACCAAGCACTCCTCAGTGAATGAAAACCTTCTATTTCATTGGAAAGGATAAGACTAATAAATAAAGATATTTGTGGAAAAAATGAGTTATATTTTAGAAGTAATCTGTTTCCCAGATCCTCGTAGAGGAACTCTTAGGAGAAACCAAAGGTTGTTCTACTTTAGTGCCTTATTCAAACGTGATTCATCCTGTCCTACTGATGATTAATATCCTCACAGTCTTCATGCGACCTACTGTCGACTGAAATACTTCCTCAGGCGATGTCTGAGCAAACAACTCGCTCCTTTAATGAAGAAAAGAGGAAAAATAAGCCAGAATCACCGCCACAGCGTTCTATTAAGATTATATTCATATTTTATATTCATATCACCTGACACACACTAATGCATTCTTTTAAAAACACATTTATATAACTCAGTCACTTCTGGAGTCTTTTATATTTAAGTGCAGTCTGTCTTTTAATGATGTCATCTGGTATTGTTTATTCTTCTATTTTTCCACCTAGCTTTTGTCAGCATCTCTTTATACTACGTCTATAAATGTCATCAATGACTGTCTTTTGCTATTTTATTTTGTCAGGTAAAAAACGCTTTATACTATTATTATTATACACTCTGAAAGAAGCCCCTCCCCCCTCGACCATTCTCTTAATCAGCGATGAATGATGGCCACTGATTTCCTCTAAAACTGTTTAAAGCTTTTTTCATGTAACCAGTATTCTTCTCTTCTCTTTAGATATGGGATCATCTACAGTGGGGAGGTTATCACCTACTATATTGGCCGCTGCTGGTCTGGTAGATGGGCGTGGGGACAGTAACCGTGGTGATAGCAGGCGTGGCGGCGGAACATGAATCCTCCTCGGCTCTTTCCTCCTCGATACGAGGGACAGCCGATACGTCGGATGAAAGGTCATTCAGGATTTTCCTGCGGGGTCAAATGAGGATCAGGAGGTTTTATGTGAAGGAGTATATCCTTTAGCATTTCCCTGCCCCGCTGCTTAAAGATTGTAAATCATTTTTGTGCTTACGTAGAAACTATGAGTTTGCTATGATTCTATTGAAAACCAAGAATGGTGAGGAAAAGAGATTTTACATGCAGACGTCCCACTTAAAGAGGGAAATAAGAAAGCTAAAAAGGGTTGAGATGTCATGTCTAAAATATTATTCGATTTAGTGAAGCGACATCTTGACCATTGTGACATTCTTGGCAGCTTCCTGACTGATGCGTGCACTCACCTGTACGAGGGGCGCCGTGACAGAATCTCTCTGCGCTTCTGAGAGTCGCTCACACTCTCTACCGACTCCTGGGAATCCTCACTTTCTGCTATGGTGGAGATCTGGAACAAACAAACCAGTCAGGAACAACTTCATATACTCATGCAGTACGCTATAAAGCATGAGACACCTGCGTTCTTTACCTGTATGGCCTGGACCTGCGGCGACTGGATGACAGACGGCTGTGCAGCCTGGATGACACCGTGGACCTGAACTGTCTGTCCGTTGGGAAGCTGCACCAGCGTTACCGTGGGACCCGTCGCCGAGGCGTGGCCTGCTGTCATGGATACCTGTAAATGAGAAGCGAAGTGATCATGCTGTCTGTGTAGTTCAAAAGTGACATTTTTCAAGATGCCGGGACACCAAGAGGAATGAAAATGATAAACTCAGCTTCATTTTTTGAGCTTCAGTCGACCACAGCTCACACTAACCAGAATTGGTAGTCGTATTACATCATCTGATACCTGTGCCAAAGTGGCGATCTGTGCCGAGGTGATCTGCTGGCTCTCTGTCTCAGTCAAAACAGACTCCACCCCCTGAGCCTCTAGTCCTGACTCCATCTTCATTGGGTAAGCTGAGGACAGAATGGAAGAAAATTCGTTAAAATTGAACCTCAGACGAGCTGTGACCTCAACGCCTTTAGTTTCAGGACCACCGCAACCTCAGGACACTATAAAAAAAAACAACATACAAGCAAATATGCAATAAAAAAGAAAACCTACACTGAGAAAAGAGAAGACTGAAGCAGACAAAAAAACCATCTGCATGAAAACGATTTCCACGTTTAAACAGGGTCTTGAGAAACAGAAGGGAAATGAAACTTAATATATTAAAAGCAACATGGGAAAACGAGCTTCACACCGAAATCACAGGAAAGGATTACCATTTAATGTGGAAGACAAAACCGTGATCCACTCACTCAGGGATATGGAGAGAATTTAAGTATATATATATATATATTTGAAGTATCATTGAAAGAAAACAAACGCTCGATCACACGATCACACACATTCTTGTATGTGTAAGTCATCCTTTCTGGATTTTTTAAAATCTTTTCTCTTGTTTTATAAAAAATATCAAACTTGAAATTCCAGTCACAATAAGAAAAGTTAGTATTTGTTGTATTTTTTTAAAATTGTTTTTTAGGAGCCCCATTAGTTGCTTATTTAACCTTTTAACGTCTTTACCAAGAAATTTTTTTTTAGAAAATTATTTCTTTGCATGTTTTATTTATTTAGGACATTTATGTATTTCATATATTGTAGACTCAAAATTTACTTATGGTGTTGAAATTTTGCAAATAATTGTGTAATCACAGAAAAAAGTCATTTTAAATTTAGATCAGCTCAGACTTTTGGAAACACATATTTTTTTAGAAAAAGCTATTTTTAACCATATTAATCTTTTTTTGGTTGTATTAACTTACATAATTCTGTTCAGTAAGTCCTCCCAAGCCCAAGTCCATTTCGCTCCTCTGTGGCCCCTTTGACCCGTGGTTTCCCCCAGGGCTCCATCCTTGGCCCCTTACCCTTTAAAACATACATACTGCCACCGGGTCTGAATATAAACAGCTTCAGTCATATTTTTCGATAAGTAATAGAAACTCAAAATGTGCTCAATTATTAAATGGTTAATTTGGAGAAAATTTAACTACAAAAAAAGAAAGACTCAATTTGGACTGGGAATTAAAAGTGAAATATGCTGCTATTATTTCTCATTTGTTGCTTGTGAACTAGTTAAAATATATTCAGTGATGTTCTTTTCTCTTAGTGTGTGTTAAGATTTATTTTGGAGCATTTCTGACCATCAAATCGTTTCAAATTAGTTTTCTTAAATTAACTGTTGATATTTCATATCTCAAATCTTAATTATAATGGATTGACAGAATAATCTCACCTCAAAGACATTCCCTGCAGTCTGAGAATGTTGGGACTTCCCCTGATGGCCGTCATATATAAAATATAAATTGATTTGTTCTGCTTTAACCCGTGTAAGAAGGTTTCACCCCCCCAAAAGTGTTAAGTAGTTGGAATATTTTGTGTTATTATGGGTAATAGCATTAAAGGGCAACATTGGTTGCATGTACGCACATCTGCCTCTATTTATTATTAATTGTGTGTGGAGGAAATGACAGAAAAGTGCTGCTGGGACCTTTTAAGCCGAATGGACCGGTGTCGATGAGAGGGGCGGATAAATGCTGGCGCTGTGCTCCTTGTGTTTAAACTCTTAAATACAGAAGGAATGCTTTTTTTTTTTTTTTTTTTGATAAAATGAGACATTTAATACCTGCTTGCTGTTTTATTTTAAATTAGAAAATCAAATCAAAACATATCCAAACATGAATGAAAAGCCCAATTTGCCTCGGCATCTTCCAAGCTGCATGTTTTCAGTAGATGTAACTCTTCAGTCCTTCTGGACCGAAGGTTCTTCTTTGTTGTGGCACTGCAACGGTCTGCGTTTTACTTTCAACAGTGTGAATAATCTTTTGACTGGACAGCCCTAATCATCTACCCACATCCTGTTTGCCCATAGCAGAGGAGTGACTCCACTTTTATAATTATAGGATGTGGTAGTGACACATTTATTCATGACTCCTGAAATGGCTTAAGCTGTTGTAGGCGTGATAACAGTTTTTGGTTGTGGTGTTTTTTTTTTTTATATTTTGGGTCTCCATGCAAGAAAAACACATAAAAAAACAACCAAAACCAAATAGTTAAAATACTAGTGAGACTCCAACTAATGTTCTGGTCACTAAAAGTTCATCAATCTGGAAATAATTCTCTCAAACAAGAGTCTTTTTGGGAATTTCCCTCATAATCTGGTCATATGGAAGAATACATATGCACAATTTGTGCATTCCCAAATTCTATCATCAAAAAATAAAAATAAAAACTATGGGAAAGTTATTTTTTTGCATACTTTATTTCTTTGTGACATTTAATAATTTGATATCTAATACACCCTAAATTTGCCGAAAAATTACAAATTGTTTGGTTGACCATTTCAAACTGTAAAAAAAACAACCAAAAACATGATCTTGTGATAAAAAGTCAATTGGCTCAACTTTTTGGTAAAGTTAGTTCATAAAAAAACATCAGAACCAATTTTTTTAGGTCATATACATTTAAATCTGGAACTGGCATTTATTTATTCATATTTTTATAGATTGTTTTTCTATTTTAGGGTTTGGTTCTTCATGTTTCAGTTGTTCTTATTGGTATTCATTACAATTTAAAACTTTTCTGATTAGCACTAAAGCACTTTTACTGTTTTAATAGTTTATCCTAGTATTGTATTTAATTCGTATGGTGCATATCTTTTTTGAAACTGTCAATTGATGCCTCACATTCTCAAACTGCAAACCAAATCTACACAAGGGTACAAACGAAGTAACCTGAACCTGATCTACATCACCTCCATTTGAATTCATTTATCTTTGTTACTTCCACCTACGAGGCTACATGGTAATGTTGTGTAATGAATAATAAATGATTTTGTAAGAGGTGGAAACTGCTGAAAAATGGTCCATATCAAAACTGTTCACTTAAATATCACTTAATTTGTTCATTTCACATCTGTTTGTACCGCTCCAACTTTCAGTTTAAATGCATTTCTACAACTGAGAGTTTTATAAACACATAATTGCTACTTCCATTCTCAAGGTTACTTTACTTCATTGACAATTGGTCATTCTGTGTTGTGAATTATGAACTTATGAAGTGGAAAATGATGAATAATAAGTCAACATATCACAACTGTTTTCATCAAATCTCCTTTATATATATATGTATTGATAAACTCGCATGATAACTTATCGCTTAGTTCTTCAGTTTGTATCTGTTCTCATCACCTATCAATTATAGGATCCATTATTTTTTTTGCTGATTGCAGCTCTATAGATGCTAAAACGTGTTGTGAAGAATGAAGGTGAGGTGGAAAATGATGAAAAACGCACAATATCACAGCTGTTTAAGTGATCGAACCACTCCATAATGCATCTCTCCCTTTTTCCTTTCACATGCATTTTCAAATACTTCCAGTTTTATCACTTAATTTCATTACTTCCACCTTTCACAGTGGAAGATTTCTAATATTACTCAGAGCTAATATTATTTATTTACTAACTTATTTTTTTTTAATGACACTGACACCTGAAAATCCTCAATCCCTTCCAATCTTCAAATCACCATTCCACTATCCAAAAGCTTGTTTTTTTCCCCCCCATTCTTGATTAGCGAGCACAGTAGATTAAACACAAAAAGACACATTCTGCCTGTGGTCGAGGGTTTGTCCCGGCGGACCCGGGGGAGGAGCACTGATCTCCGGCTGACTCCGGGCTTGTGCGCCGAGGGCTGATCTGGACGCCCTGTTCACTATGATCTCACACTGTGCGTAGCTTCTCTCCGCAGCATGATTGGCTTTACACATTTCTCCCTCTGATTTTCAAAAATCACTCGTGTGACAGCAGAGCCACATGGCCCGGGAAACGCCCCCCCTCAACGCACAGCGATCGCGTCCCGGGAGTAAGAAAAACATTCTACACCAGATCTGACATGTTACAAAAAATGCGATGAGTGTTGAAACTACCAGGCCTCACTTCATGTTCGTGGCGCTCAACCCAACTCCACGGCGGATTCGACGGAGAATAAATGAATTAAAAGATGATTATTCGGCACGTAAAGGTTAAAGAAGGAGGTGTAAACCGTTTTAAATCATAAATATAGGCAATACATCAACATATCGGTGTAATTTGCGTTGAGGGGGGAAATACTGCGCAAATTATTTGCGTACACAGTTCTGTGTTTCTCAGCACCACACGAGAAAATAGCGTAAAAGAATTAAGGTAATAATGTTTTATTTATGTGTTAGAACATAAACTGGGCAACTCGGTTGAAAATCAGCACAAAAAAAGCGCGGTATTCCTGTCAAACAGCCGCAGCCTCCCCGCCCTCCAATCCTGCTACAAACACTCAGAGGCGCCATGATTTCTTTGTTTCATTCGGGCCGAACCAGACCAGACCGACACTTTCTACGCCCGCGCACTGTCTCTCTGAGCCCCGGACACCACTTCGTCCTTACCGATACTGACTTCCTTCGTAACTCCCGGGCCTCCGGAGCTCCACTTTTATTCTGGCCGACACGTAAGAGCCCGCGTCAGGCTACACCTCCGCCGCGTCACCGGCCTCAACAACACGGAGATTGGAGAAGGACGAGAAAGTGGATGGCGACACTGTCCGGAAAAGGCCGAGCTGTAAACGGAAAAAGACGAAAGATTCCGAGGAGGAACGGATTCTAACGACAGACGTCTGTTTAGTGGAGCTGTTGGGAAAAGACACTCTGATGGTGTTGGTTTGTTGCAAATAAAAGGGATTTATTTTTGCAATTTTTTTTTTTTTATTAGACCATGTTAAACAAGACACCATTGCTCTTATTAATGAAATTGAGTATAGCAGTGCTGGGTACACTATTCGGATGGCTGCAACGGCCGGAAATTGCCGAGCTGCAAACGGAGACGGACGGAAGATTCCGAGAAGACACAAATTTAAAAAGAAGAAATTAAATGTATTTTTTTAAATTATTTTTAGTGGGTCGTGGTTTATTAAATTACATGATCATTAGGGGAAGAATATTACGTTCAGTAAGTCATAATATAATATTAAATATAATATTAAATCAATATAGTATTGTGTTATATAATAAATATTATCATTCATTAACTTTATTCTTTTTACCAATTAACCATATTTAATATTATTGATAATAATAATAATAATACTTAGTCAATATTGACATAGAAACACTTAGATTAATCCCTTTCAATATATTGTCTTGAAGTGTATTCATTTGAAAATAATTTCCTCTAAAAAGGAGATTATGCTTCACTGTCTGTCAGTGAGTTAGTTTGTTTGATTTTCCCCAGTTCCCTAATAAAGAGGTTGTTTTATAACAATTCCTCGGATATGCATACCTCCCAAAATGAGGTATGACACTTTGTTACATATACCACACACATTCCAAATGTGGGTTGAACTTGTCCTCGCTCAAATTGGGCACAAAGGAATGTTGATCACATGGCAATCATTAAGGTACAAATTCACACCCTTGAGCATTTTAGTCCTTCGTTAAGATTCCCAGTGGGTTATCCCTCGTACTCTATGATGTGAACAACCGTGACATTATGGCACCGGTTTGTGTTCCATATATGTAATAATAGCCCAGTTGACATAGCTTGTTCCAGAAGAGACTATTGAGCTTCTGTATGAGTTACGAAGGGGGAGTCATTGTTGGTCACACTGGGCAACAACATGCTGACTTAATCAGTATGTCTCTTGTGCTTGCAGAACACTTTCAATATAAATATCACACACTGGGGCGACATCAGGCCACTGCTGTTTTCTTCACTGCAAAAAAACCCCCAAAACATCTAATGATAAAGGATTTTGTTGGCTGCTACAACACCATTTATCATCACAGTCACTCAAACCTTCTCAGGGGCAGATGCAAACAAATGAAAAAAGAGAAAGCAGAAAGTCATAATTTAATCACATTGAAACAGTTACACATCCTAATTAACATTAAAATGTTTTATTATGCAACTCAGGTGTTGTAACGGCTGTGCCTCTGTAATAAGACTATGCTTTATTTAACTAGCCTATTTTAACCAATTACTAATTTCCTCACATGTAAGCCTATATGACACATTTTGTTACTTAGAACGACACAAAAGAGGTAATTTTTATCTAGTTTTATCTCCTGGAGAGTCGCTCTAGAGACTGTCTTATCATGGTTGTAATGTTATGGCTGTTCGGTGAACCTCTACAATCGTTCACTTACTTTCTTCTTATGGTGTGACAAGTCTGCTTTTGAAAAGTAATTCCCACAACCACCAGAGGGAAGCATAAGATTATTTTTTAACTCACTCAGCAATAAGACTTAGCAGGAAGAAAAATGAAACACACTCCAAAGTTCTCTAGTGAAAGTTCTCTGTACAGATTTATTTGTACACGTTATTTAGTTTTAGTAGCTTTAAAAGCAGATTCCTTTCATTATATTGTTATAATATTTAGGATTTGGGGGATTCTTAATTAAAGATTCTCTCCCGCACAACAAAGAATGATTAAAACCTCCAGGAACCAGAAACATCATCATCATATCTTTAAATATACATGTAGTAATAGACTAATAAAAATATTCTTTTCTATTCATCTGCATTCACAGTCAAAAATAATACATTTTCAGTCACATTGTTTTTATTTAAAAACCATTCTGCCCTACAGATACGATTAAAAATGAACAGTAACCTGTTTTTCTGTTGACTTATCCTCAAAAATCTCCCCTTGAACACCACTGGAATTCATCGATCAGCCATAACATTAAAACCACCTCTCGGCTATTGTTCAGATTGATTTGCCTCTTAAACAGCTCAGACTAATCTTCGCTCCACATGCATATCAGTGAGACTTGGGCATCCATGTCCAAGTCACCGGTTCACCAGTTGTCCTTTTTTTGTCCAGTTTGGTAAGTACTTACCAGTGCAGAATGGTAACGAGACCTGCAGTCCTGGAGATGCTCTGACCCAGTCATCAAATCATTACAACTTGGCCCCATGCAAATGCACTAAGATCGCGCTTTCCTATTTCTCCTGCTCCCTAAACATCACCTTTGAGAACAAAGGTGCCTAATATATTCCACAGACTGACAAGTGCCAGTTTAACGCGATGATTATGTAATTCTGACTTGAGCTGTCAGTGGTTGTAATGTTATGGCCGACTGATGAACTTATACAATGTCCCTTAATGGAAAGCGAGCTTGATATGGTTCAATCTTCTGGTTTTCCCTCCCCAGGTGATGGCGCTGTAGAGCTATGTAAACTCATTGACCATGTGCTCCTTGTAGTGTCTGCCTCCTCCTCCTCCTCCTCCTCCTCCTCCTCAGACCTCCTCCTCCTCCTCTGTCTACTCCGTCTCCTCGTCCCCAGACAGAGAGAGGAGAACTGCTGGTGTGTCATCGCTCAGATATGTGGAGTTTATCAAGGCAATTCCTTTTATAATCCTCCTGATGCTCGTTGTCAGTGTTTTATCTGTTTAATAGCATTTTACGGCTACATGCCGTAAAAAATGCCAGTTTTATTGTGACACCAAACACATTGTTTGGGGAATTGACCCAGCCTGGGTAATGAACAGCAGTGAATTTTAAGCCAGTTATATAAAAAAAAAGAAACAAGGAGAGTAAGAGGGTGGAGAGGCTTGAGGTGGGGGGAGGCAATTTTGACCCAAAGTGGAGAGGAGGAGAATATTTTACTGGAGGGGGGGGATGAAGCCAGTTCTCCATGTCCCATTAGAGCTCTCAACATGGCTGCTTTTCAGTTGTTTTCTGCTTCTGCAGTCAACAGTAATTTAGGTAGAATTATAAAAGAGCCCAAGTACAGCATTTTAAATCCCACTGCTTTGGTGTTATCGTGTAATTTGCATTATGTATAATTTCTAATTAGCTGCTCTAGGACTTCTGCAGCGGTACAAAACTGCATAATTCTACAAGTAAGGACGGAAGGAACAGGAAGCAAATGAAAGGAAAATGATATTTAAATGACTGGAGCAATAAAAGAAAGACAAAGGTCAGGACGACCTTCTCTGTGTTTAAGAATGAAGAGAATGATGGCCTCCACCAAATGTATACCTTTGGGAACTTTGGGAGCGAGAAATTAGACAGCAGTCACCATGAACAGCAATGGAGGATAAACTAACGGATTAACTATGGGAATGTCTTTGGAAGGCGACCGTGCCTCCAGCAGAGACTTGGAGGATCTGTGACACATTGAAGCTCCACATGAATATTCACCGCAGGAACTTAACGATATTGTATTTGCTGCTCTTCTTTGAGGAGTTTGAGGAACCGAATATCAGAAAGAGACACTATTATAAGTCCTTGAAGAACCTTTAGACCTCTCCAGGAACATCTGTTGATTTAATTTCCATTTACTTTCTTCTACTCGTCCAAGATCGTGTCATGGTGGCAAGGGAATTCGATATGTCCCTCTCCACGGCAACATTCTCCAGCTCATAATGGAGGATCCTGATGTATTCCCAGTTTCATGAGAAATTTAATAACTCCAGTTGGGAGACACCTAGTAGGCATCATAAGAGATTCCCCCTCCACCTCAAAGGTTCCAGTCAACAGCAGAGACTCGCTGAGCTCTATCTCTAAAACTGAGCTCAGTCATCCTAGAAGAAACTCTTTTCAGCAGCTTACCGGTCCATCTGTGTTCCAACCTTCACCTATGGTCATAAGTTCTGGGAAGGGACTGAAAAAATTAAGTCAAGGATACAAGTGGCTGAAATGAGCAGCCCTCATATAGGGGGGGCCGGACTCAGTAGTTTAAAAAACGCGCTGGAGGGACTATATCTCTCATTTGGCCTGGGAACAACTAGGGATCCCTTAGGATAAGCTGGAGAGTGTTGTCGGGGACAGGGATATAAAGCCTAACATTCAACCCAGTTTTTAGAATTGGTGGTTGATAGTACTGCAAGTGGGTCAGGCACACCTGTCAATCAATCAAGGTACTTGGTCAGAGGTCTTTTATTGGCGTGGTCCTGATACTAGCTGCAGGGTTGACCAGCGGTCGGATCCAGGAGCCACATGGTGACACGAAAGCCCGTTGTTTGATTGACCTATTGATCCACATCCATCTGCAGATGTTAAGCCTCCATCACAACGTTTCCCTGCATCAACCTTTGACCCCTTAAGAGCCAGAGACATAATTCCAACAGCTGCATCCAGATGTCGCCACTTAAACCTAATTCCCGGTCAATTATTGAGACTGTTGCCTCCAGTTTTTGTTTTTTGTTTTCGGAGGGACTGTCACGCTCACATGAAGATGTTCCACACATTTTTTTTTGCATTTAGGAGGAAGAAACCGCTCAGATGTTGCAGGAGTCGGTGGCGAGAAACCACAAGTCAAGGCAGGAAACTCCTGAGGGTCAGATAGATAGAGATATAATAAAAAAAACAAAAACAAGGAACAAAGAACAAACAAGATTAGAGAAAGATCAGCGTGTGCAGAGAGCAGGAAGTACTTTACGTCTTAAGCCTTAACACACGTTTCTTCTTATCTAAATAAGATTTAAAGATACAGATCACACGTTATCACCAGCTATGAAAAGAATTATATGTATTTCACATTTCCAAACCTGCTGCTGGCCAATTTGGAATCTGTCAAATCAAATCCAGATAGAATCAGAGTCCTGAAAACATGTAGAAACGGGTGGCGTCTAGCTGCCAAACTTATTATTTCCAAAACATTTTTCACAATCAGAATCTGCACGTTTGTGTTTGTGTGATTCAGGCTGACGAGTTTTTTCTATTCAAGTCACTGCTGCCCACTTTCAATGTACTTCACAAAACAAAGAGAAAGGTTTGCCCTCCCTGGAATCTCTTGTTTGTGCGTGTTCAGTGTGGCCAAAGGACATTTTATTTTGAGAGTCATTTTAGATGTTGGTATGTAAATAAAACAGGAATCGCAACAAATTAAAACTAAGAGCTGGTAAATATTTAAGAAAATGAGCGGTGAAGAAGAGGAATTTAAAGATGGAGAGGGATGTATGATGGTGATTCAACAGACACACAAACACGCGCACAAACACACAAGCATGCACACACACACACACACACACACACACACACACGCGCGGAGAGACACTGACAGCCATAGAGAAAGAATCAATAGAGGCATTTGGTCTATTATCATCTATTATCATAAACAAACACAGTGTGTGTGTGTGTGTGTGTGTGTGTGTATGTCTGTGTGTGTGTGTGTGAGTCTGGAGAATGGCGTTCTCATCTCCAGATGGTTAACTGAGACTTGGCTGGTTAGTCAAGTCAGGGAGAGAAAAGCAGGCAGAAGGCATCTTTTCTAGTTGAGCTCAACTAAGTGTGTGTGTGTGTGTGTGTATATGAGGGAGGGTGTGTGTGTGTGTGTGTATATGAGAGAGGGTGCGTGTGTGTGTGTGTGTGTGTGTGTATATGAGAGAGGGTGCGTGTGTGTTTGTGTGTGTGAGCCATGTTTGCCAACCTGCCTGTGTGTCTGTGTACATGTACATGTGTGTGTTAGAGAGTTTGTGTGTGTGTGTGTGTGCTTGACCTTGAGGATGGAGACTCCACTGGAGGAGAGAGGGATGAGGGGCCCCCCCCCTCACCCCCCTCACCTCCCTCACCCTCCCTGCTGTGCCCCCCTCCAGGGATAGAATAACTGGTCTCTCATCCTCCTCCTGTCCTCTCGTCTTCTTTCTTTCTTTCTTCTTTCCTTCTTTCTTCCATCCATTTCTTTCCCTCTTCTTTTTTAGCTTTCATCTGCCTTCCTTTCATGTGTGTCCATCTTTTTTTCCCTCTCCTGCTCCTCTCTCATCTAGTCTTCTCTCCACTTTTATCCAAAAATCGTCTCCATTCCACTTTCTCCTTTCCCAACCTTCCTCTCCTCTCACTGTTGCCTCTTTTCTCTGAAAGTCTTACTATTTTCCTTCTTTTCTCTCCTTCTCCTCCTTTATTTCCCCTCCTCTCCATAAAGGCCTTCCTTTCATCCTCTCCTCCCTTTTCTTCTCAGCTTGTTTCCTTTCCTTTTTCCTCGTTGATCAGTGTCTCCTCATTACCCCATCCTTCCTCTTTGTAAACTCTCCTTTTATGTCCTTGTTTAATCTTCTCTCTGCTCCTCCCTTATTTTGTTTGTTTCCTCTCCTCTTTTCTCCTTTATCTTCTCTCCTTTCTCCTTCATTCTTTCCGACCTCTATCTTTTCCCATTTTTATATCTTTGTTTCCTCACTTCTCACTTTGTTGATCTATGTCTCCTTTCTCCCATCCTCCTTATATTCTCTCCTTTCATGTCCCTGTTTTGTCTTCTCTCTCAATCTTTTGTGATTGTTTCTTCTTCCCTCCTTTCCAAGTACTGTTCATCTATTCACTCTCTCTCTTCTCCCCCTTTTCTGATCTTTGTTTCCTTTCCTTTCACCTGGATGTCTCCTTTCTCCACCATCCTTAATTCTTGTCTCCTCTCCTTTCATGTCGGTGTTTCCTGTTTGCTAAAAAAGCTGTGTTGAAAGTCTAAAAAGTTGTTTCTTTTCTCCTTTGCAATTCTCCTTCTTTCTTCAACATATTTCCTCCCACCTTTTCTCTTATTGTTTCCTTTCCTTTCTCCTTGTTGATCTCTGTCTTCGTTCTCCCCATCCCTACATCTTTTATGTTCTTCCTTCATGTCTTCTTCATTCCTTCCCAAGAGTCTCCTTCTTTCCTTTCAACCTCTCTTCTTTCGCTTCTCCTCAGCTTGTTTCCTTTCCTTTCCTCTAGTTAATGTACGCCTCTTTATCTCACTCCAATCTTCCTTTTCCTTTCATGTCCCTGTTCCCTCTCCTTTCTCTGTCAACTTCCCTCCTTTCTAAGTCTCATTACCTTTCAACTCCTCCTTTCTCTCTTTTCTACCTCACCATGTTTCATTTCCTTTCTCCTTGTATATCCATGTCTCCTCTCGCACCCCATCTTTCCTCCTTTTCTCCCCTTGTTTATCCTCTTCTCGTTTCCTCTCTCCTAGCTGATCCATGTTGACCTTTTTCGTCCACCGTTCCTCCTCCATTTATATCCTCGTTTCCTCTTTATCTTCTCCTTTCATTCATTCCTTTTGACTCCTCCCGTCTCCCCTTTTTTAGCCTCTCCTGCTTCCTATTCCTTTCTCTTTGTCTATCAATATGTCTCCTTCCTCCCATCCTTCCTCCTCGTCTACCAGTTTGGTTATTCTTTCCTGTCCAATCCTCCTTTATCTTCCTCTCCCCAAGAGCTTCCTTCTTTCCTTTCAACTTTTCTCCTCTACCCCTTTTTTTTCCCTCTGCTTGTTTCCTTCCCTTTCACCACCATGTCTGCTTTCTCCCCCCTCATCTATCCTGCCTCCTTGTCTACTCTCTTGATGTTGTTTCTTTTAATTCCCTTATTTTATCTCCTCTCCTCTCCTGCGTTCTCCTCTCCCCATTGAGTAACTGTATATTCAGCCAGCAGTCCCTCAAGGCAGCCAAGGTGTTTTGCATGAAAGGGAAGAAAAGAAGGAGAAGAAAGAAACACAGATATGTCTAAAGAAAAGAAGAGCAAGGAATCAAATGCCAAAGCGAGGGGTCTTTGAAAAGCGTTGGAGACGGCAGGATGTCCAGGGGGTAATTCAAAAATCCTGCGAGAGGATGCAGTCAAAGAGAAGGTTCAACCGTCCGTCGACTAGATAATTCATTTTCACAAAGGGTCCGGAAAGAAGGCTTTGATTCCTTCCCAACACGTGTGTTATCATGTTTCACAGTGTTACAGGCTGTGTTTTCTTTCACATGATGTTTTTTTCTGTTGTCTCTTCAAATAATGCAGCTCCAGTGAAACCAGTCAACCAGACGCAGTCGGCCCCGACGCCTTCATTATTTCTGTAAATTTCATTAAACATAGCTGAAGACGCCTATTCAAGGCATATCAACATTAAATTTAGTTCTCCTGAAAGAGAGAGCCCGTTCGGAGTTTTTCCTCCAATTGTCAGCGCCGCTGGCTTAAAGCTATGGAGCTACTGAAGGTTTTTTTATAAGCAATGTAGATTAAATCAAATTTGATCTAAATTGAACCAGCGGTTGGGAAGTTATGTCCGATAAACTGTATCATAAAAAAAAAAAGAAGTTCCCCCTAGAGAGTAAAATATGAACTACAAGAGTAAAATATAATACGCACAAAACAGACATCCTCCAGTCAATTCGTTTGCACCAAATTTGGATTAAATCGGACCAATGGTTGAGAAACTATGGCTCGAAAACCTTCCAAGATAAACCTCCACCTTGTGTCGGATATACAACCGACCTTTCCCAATATCAATCCAGCTCTTCCTCGTACTGAGGCATAACTGGGTATAACATTTTTTTAAAGTGATCCATGAACTAGTTCTTGAGTTATCGTGTCAACAAGAAGGATTTGCGGCGGCAGCGGCGATGATGCAAACTGATTCCCCTCATCCAAACTCACCGTATGAACATGGATTTAAAATGACGTCATCACCCAAATACCTCCACGCTTCCTTTTCGTTGGCATTGATACTTCCACAGGAAGGCCGTGAAGAGTGGGCGGTAGAAGAGGTTGTAGGTATGTAGCAAAGGGAAAAAAGTGCCTCAATGTCATCTGTGAGGTCATTAAATACATCCCAACAAGTGGATAGAGAGAGTTTTGTTTTTTCCAACTTTTTCCTTTCTCTTTTATCTCTTTTGTTGATTTCGCTCCAATTCTGACTCTACTGTAAAACTTTTTCCAATTTCCACTTTTGTGTTTTGCACATTTTTTTGTTTGTTTTTGGACCATAAGCTCTGAAAATCTCCTCAAATACGTACAGGTGATATGAAGTACGAGAAAAGTCTCCATCCATCTGTATCCTTCTTTAACCTTTACAGATTTACTGTTCACACTCTTCTATCTGCACATCTCTACTCATACAAACGTGAAGACACACCATTCATCAGCCACACATGGGCTCTATGAGTGTGTGTGTGTGTGTGTGTGTGTGTGTGTGAGTGTGTGTGTGTGTGGAGGGAAAGCTAACGCAACGCATCAAAAACATCTTCCACATGAAGAATTAGATCATGTTCAAATCCTCTCATTTGGGCTGCTCCATCCATCTCCCCCTCCTTTCTTCCGCTGACCTTTAAAAAGGAGACCCAAGACGGAAGAGGAGACCATTAGCGGGGGACTTTATCCTCGTCTTATAATTGTCTCCCTTAAAACATGCTGCGAGTGTTCCCTAACTCCGCCGCTCTTCCCCGCTGCGGAAAAAAAAAGAAGCTGTTATAACCTATTAATAGTATGAATAGCCTATTGGGGCGAGCTACAGGGAAAAGTGTGGCGAGTTGCTCCACGTTTTTTAATGAAGCTTATCTAGACTCACGCTAACACCCATGAAGCCAATCAGGCTACGGCGACATGGCGATAATGATTTACGACATCGGCGCCGTCTGTTTCAGTCGGCGCTCTATTAGCGATCAATGAAAGTGTGAAACACATTAGCCGCCAGAAAGTGTTAATCTCTCTCTTCTCATTGTTTTAAAAGCGGTTCTGCTCCACATACTGACCTCCCATCCATCCATTTTTTACATGATCGCACTGACTTTGCAGGGGGTCGCCTGAAGAGGTGTGGTCCGCCCCCGGACGGATCATTACTTCTTCACGGGACACGGGCTAACAGATATCCATGCTCACATAAACACCCACGGGGGAATTGAGAGGCAGAAATTCACCTGTGAGAGGTGAGGTGGAACCCGTGCGGTCACGCGGCCGAAGCTCCGCCCACAGACGAATACATTTTATTTTCCATTCTACTTCACTAATCTGCCCGTTTCTTAAACTTAAGTATCTGCAGGGCTGAAATACGTCGGCCACCTGACTGAACTTGTTTAGAATACAGTGGCAGCATGTTTATATGCTAAACAGTAAGGGGCCAAGGATGGAGCCCTGGGGGACACCACAGGTCAAAGGGGCCAGTAACTATGGGGCCAATGTTTAAAGTATATTTAAACATGTGAGGACTTGCAAGAAAATAAGCAACCACACCACAAAATAACCAAAACACAGTACGGCAATCAGATTGAATAATAATTATAAAAAAAACAACCTTTTATATAAGTTAGTTATGAAGAAAAAGTCATGTAAGATATTTTACATATATCCATCTTTCTGTATCATGTGTTGATTTTATTAGGGTTTTTTTGTAGACTGCATGTTTAAATTTCTCCTAGGTGGGACTTACATCCACAATAAACTGTTTTCCAATCCTGAAAAGGAACTCAGAATCGATCCGGCTCTTGACGGGGCGGCCAATAGAGTGAGGCTAAACCAGGAGCAGGATGAGATCCCGGGTTCCTCCTTCTACGGAAAGGTTTAGTCGGCTGCACGTACGTAACTATGTCCGTAAGAATCTTAAGTTTTATGTCGGTAAGAATCTCAAGTTTTATGTCAGTAAGAATCTTAAGTTTTATGTCCCAAATCTACATAAAGCTCCACCGCTAAATTCATAAATGCCGTAAAAACGGAGCTTGCGTGAACGCCGCTGCAGTATTCCATCCATAAAATAGCTTATTTAATTAACTTACATTTTAAACAGTTCATCATTATTAATAAGCATTTAGTAAATCTAGATAGAATAAGAATTTGAGGTGTTAAATGTATGAAATGGGGCTCCTGTGTCCTTACTTCTGCCCTCCTTTAATGCTCCTGTATCTCCGAAGCGTCTCACATTCATCCGGTTCATCCATAATAACGTTCCTTCACATTTACATAATGGGGCTTTAAATCCAGACGAAGGTAGATAAATGTATTTCCTCATTCTTAGTCGTGGTACATTGATTTAATTTGAAAAGACAGCCCTCCCTGGCAGATTTCATTAGCTTTTATTCCTACCTTTGAGCTGCTTCGAATGTCCCCCCCCGCCCCCGTTCTTCACGTCGACTCGGCGGTGCCACCTACGGAATATGTAAATGCGGTAAATCAAATAACTTCAGCGATCTTATTATAATGTCGGATCATAAGTAAGCTGCAAAAACTAGAGTCGATATTCTTAGTCTCCCCCTGAAACTCGTGTTTCTGTGTCCAATCACAAACACAAAAACACATTTAGGAACAATGAATCCATTAATGAGCATATTTTAATATCACTTAAGGAATTTACCTGAAGATACCTGACTGATATCTACGCTGATCAGCCATAACATTATGACCCCCCCACACACACAGATGAAGGCAGATTTCAATCTTACAGCATTAATGGCGAGATGAATTACAATCAAGCGTGTTCCTCACGATCCATACGCTGATCAGCCATAACATTATGACCACCGACAGGTGAAGGCAGAATTTATAGGAAATATTAAAATGCAGTTGAGTGTATCCCCTGAAAAATCTATACTCCCATCAACCATAACATTAGAACCAATGACAGAGATCGATCTTAATTCTACAGGAATTTAATGTAAATTAAATTATTAAGCTTAATCCTGAGAATCCGTAGACGATCAGCCATAATATTATAACCACTGACAGGTGAGGCCAGAATAGAGTTAAATATCTGGTTGGAATGGCACCTGTCAGAGGGGGGGATACAGTAATAATAATAATAATAATAATACATTTAATTTATAATAGGAGGCAAGTGAACAATTATTCCTGACGTTTGTCGTGTTGGAAGCAGGGAAAAATGGACCAGCGTCCGGATCTGAGGGACTTTAAGGAACGCCAAATTGTGATGACTAGAACTGAATCAGAGCATCTCCAGAACCGCAAGTCTGGTTTTGGTGTTTATGATTTGCAGTAGTTAATACCTACCAAAATGAATAGAATTAATGAATTAGAATGAATTAATCTTATTTTAAGGGTCTTTGAAGAGAGTATTCTTGTGAAACATGTATCCATACCATAAACATATTCCTTATTAGACCATACACAAAAAGATCCTGAGTAGATAAAGTGAGTTTAGTTTCTGTTTTTCCAATATTGATTGTCTTGGATATTTTAGTACTTACAGCGTCTAATTGCTCGTTTTTATCCTCAGGGAAGGAATAGACATTTAATTTTTGTGTTTGCGCATCCTAGATTCTACATTTCTTGTCTGGGAAGAGCATCTCCCCTGAGCAGAGACTGAGTGCCTGCAGAGGAGGAGTAGGAGGCGAGAGGAAGGGAGGAGCAAAGGCCTTAGCGGGGCTATTTTTACGAGTCGCATAATAAAGATACAGCGATAAAGAATCTGTATACTATCTGAGCTATCTGAGGATCTTCACTCGGCTCCCAGTCTGGCCCGAAAATCTTTTCCCACCTCTTTCTGCTCCCCGGCTCTCGAGGAAACTAGAGAGAACAAGCCGAGATGAATTAGAGTAATAACCTTGCTGTCAGTAAAGAGGGAGCAGCGGGGTGGGTCATGATGGTGTAAACACCAGAGCGAAAGCTTGCAGGTCTGCGCTTCTATTTTTGCTACAGCACATGAGAGAAGGAGGAGGAGGAGGAGGAGGAGAAAATGGGATGGAGGGAGGGAAGAGCTATGAAAATGTGAGTTGTGCATTATTCATGGAGCCTGTAGAGGAGGAGCACGGACGCTGGCTGGGGCGCCATTCTCAGCCTGGATGTGCACATTTGTACTTATATACATTCATGAGAACACTCATTTATACTTTCCTCAGCTGGAAACCTTAAAGGGGACCGGTTTTACACGTTAGCGTATTAAAGTTCCACAGATCATCTGGTGTAAGGGGGTGTCTTCTAGTGACGAATCCACAGAAATGATCACCGGCTCCGCAGTTCTTCCGGGCTTTTCAGCTTAGACGTTTTGTTTTAATGGCATGTTCGCTTTGCACACTTTCAAAATGCTGTGTTTTATTTTATATATATTATTTCCACCCCTGTTTTTATACATTCATGGACTTCATGTTCTCCCCATGTTAACTGTTTGTACCCTATTACCTGTTTTATTCTGGGTATTTTTCTTATAAATCTCTAACTGTTTTCATATTCTGTCTGTCTACTCTCAAAAAAAATATTTGTTCAATAGTAGAACACAATTAAATTACGTAATACTAAGCCTAAAATTTAAGTTTAAAATATTTAGCCTAATTGTCTAGAAGTGTTTTATTATTTTCTTTTAAAATCACCAACAATTCTCTTTTTACAGTGTATAATATAGTGTCTTAAACACTGCAGGAATAAAATATTATCAAATTTGTGCACTAATAATTGACTATATGAAGAGTTTCACATTTCAGGTTGTTTTGTTTTTTTAAGTGAAACCCTTTGGAATAATTTCCAAAGTTGGAATTTGAATTTTCTAAACTTTTGGTTGTAATCATGGGCTGTAAAAAGATAATTGTTGAAGCACTTAGAGAAATGACTTCAACTAGTAACCTAAATTAAATTGAGTATTTTTTGAATTGTAAATACTAAATTTAACAGTTTAAGCAGTTTTTTTTGAGTTCATTAAACGATTCTCATTTTACAGTGTATTTTAGCTGTATGGTGAAAATTGTGTCGTTTTTAAAGGCTGAATTCTTTGTAGTTTGTGGAGGCAAAGCCAAAGACGAGAGGAGAAAGAATGTTGGACTTCATCAGGAGAAATTTACAAAAAACTATTTGGGAATGTTTCGCAAAATTCTGCCCCCTGCTGGTCGCAACGAAGCCCTTTCATCAGAATTATGGAACCCTCAGTTTCCCAAAACAGATTGACGGGGAGTTTTCTTGTTTTAATTATAACAGATTCGACTGATGCCGTTGGTATAAGTAGCTCTACAGCTTTTACTGCACTGAGCGGCGCTGTGGTGGGTTCAAATCCACGTGTTCAAATCCACGTGGAGCCTTTCTCCGAGGAATTTGCATGTTCTTGGTACTCCGGCTTCATTCCCTTGGCCGTGAATTCAAATGTGCTATTCGCCTCTATATGTGGGCCCTTTAGAGGAGTGGCTCATTGTCAGCTGGGATAGTTTTCCATGGCCCTGGAGCAGGATGAGCAGTAACAGAATTATAACAACTCTGTTTGCTAACTCACGGGCGCGGCGCTCGGAGACGTACGTGTGAGGACATGAGGAGAAAGTAGAAATCCTCCACAGACCGGAGAATCTCGTTTAAAAGCGGCTTCAGCGGGGCCGTGCGAGGACGTGGCGTTCCTGGGAGCACCTCCTCTGAAAGACGGGGCCAGAGACTGCGGGAGTTATGGGATGCTTCATAAACAAATGGGTTAAATGATGATGATGATTATGACGAGGAAGATGGCGTCATGATATAGAGAATGACGGGTGCAGGGACGGTTCAAGTTATTCATATTTTTCACTGGATCCAAACTTCTCTGGTACCAGGGCTGTAACCCTGGCTCCTAGTGTGTGTGCGTGTGCATGTGTGTGAGTCGTGTGCGTGTGTGTGTGTGTGTGTGTGTGTGTGTGTGTCCGGATTTAGAGTCCTCTGTGTTTTGACCATGAACCGTTTTCTTGGGTCACACATACATCTCATATTTCACAGCAAGTTTATGGATTTATTCATGTTCACATCTGATACGGTACCATCCTCGTGTGTCTTTATATCAGTGTCCTCGGTGTGTGTGTGTGTGTGTGTGTGTGTGTGTGTGTGTGTGTGTGTGTGTGTGTGTGTGTGAGTTCATAGATTCCATATTATTTACATGGACGAGTGACCTTCAAAGCCGCGTCACGCTCGGTAAATCCCTCCGTGCTGTAACCGCGCCCACTGCTCCTCCTTCTACTCCTTCTCTCCGACCGATCATCTTACCTCAGCGAGGAGCTTCCAGAACCAAAACGGACTCCTCAAGAACTCACGTGACTGTAAGGCTCACCGCGGGATTTGGAGTACTAATAGACTCTGCCTCCTGATGTGATGCGATGTATCGCATAAACAGGCTCCAGGGTGGACAACTGAATCCAGAAGACGGAGATAGAATATCAGGACCGTTAAAGATTACAGGAGGAAAAATCTGTGATGTACACTACAAATACTCAAAACCTCAGCAGGAGTCTAATTTCTAGCGTTTCACTCAGATATAGGGGCGTGTTTTTAGGCAGATGAAACTTCTTGTTAGGACAAAGGATCTTGAAAATATCTCAAATACTCAAAATCCGTATTTCCAGCTGAC
Source organism: Lophius piscatorius (assembly GCA_009660295.1). Classification (NCBI taxonomy): domain Eukaryota; kingdom Metazoa; phylum Chordata; class Actinopteri; order Lophiiformes; family Lophiidae; genus Lophius; species Lophius piscatorius. The sequence goes on along the minus strand of VRLP01001562.1, from coordinate 47,767 downwards.
TGAAGAGAGAAATTCCGTCTTTCTCTCGGTTATGAAACAAGGACAGGATGGATGTGACGTCTTTTCTTCAGCACATTTTAGACACATCATCCCAACATTCATGATTCATAGCTGAAGAATTTGTTCCGTTCGGAAACTTTAATCGCCTGCTTAATTAAAGACGGAGCCACAAGAATGCCCTGGTGAGAGAAAGTGCTTAAATAATCCCAACTTAATGAGGTGTTGATGATTTCATGCGCAGTAATAAACCTTAAATTTTACCTCCCAACCATGGCGGCGGCTGTTCCTCCTTCCACTCCGGGACCACCTGGCACAGAATAATGAATTCATTTGAAACCGTGATGGAACAATCCATGATTTATGAGTCATAGGTGAAAGTGTGGCGTGGCGCCACCTCTCTCCCCTCACCTTTCCACTCTGCTCAGCTAACCCCCATCCGACCGTGGGACGTGAGCCGACAGAGCAGAGGTGTCCTGCAGAGACGCGGAGGACCGGGAGACGGAGACGGAGACGGACGGAAGGTAAAGGCAGAATCTGTGGATCTTTCTGCAGCCTCTCGGCTGCTGGCCAGGATGCTGCTGCTGGAACATCCCTGATCGGAGTGGAAAGGCCTGAAGCTGATCTGACAGCTCCTGCTGATGTGCTGTGGAGAGGAGACAACACACACACACACACACACACACACACACACTGCCGATGATGAACTTGTGGTCTGTTTTGAAGGTTATGTAAGATTCTGTTCTACATGAGTCGACCATAACTGACCACACCGCTGACTTTATGCACAGTTTCATCATTCTGGCAGGCAGCCATTCATCTAAACTGTATTAGGTCCGACTGCGGATGCTTTCCATGTCTATTTCTTACCCCTGGGCTGCAGGGAGGTTGGAGAAGGTGAACCCACTCTGCAAAAACTCAAAGTCTTTCCCAGTATTTTTGTCTAATGGTTGGTCAAAATAACTCACTGAACTTGTTATACGACACAATCACTGAATATTTCAGTGTATAGGGATTTGAATATATTAAATATCACTTTCTTATTATAGTTCAAGAACGTGTAGGTCTTTAAAATACACCAGGGAAACTATTGTACAACTTCAAAAATCAGTATAATAGAGTTAAAGTGAGACTCCCCAGCTCATTTCAAGATCTGCTTTATCTAAATATCATGTTTTTTTCAAGAAATCTTGTTCTACTGGCAGATTTTGTTACTCATTACAAGCTAAAATCAACAATTGTTTATTTGTTAATTTTTAAACTTATTTATTTATATATTGAACACACAGAGATAAACAACCATTCACACATATGGAAAATTTACAGCCACCTAGTCACCTATTTTACATGCTTTTTAAATTTTTTTAATCTTTTTGTTTTTATGACTGGAGGAAGTCAGAGTTCCCAGGGGGGGTCAGATTAGAACCCATCATTTGTCACTATAGGATCTGGTTGGCTCACAATTTATGATTATAAGGGATTATGTTTGATGCTTATACATGCTAACATATCAGACTAGTAAAGTATTTGTATAATAGGTTTGCATGAGAAATATATATATATATATATATAAAATCTCATTTTAGCTGAGATTTGGCCTTTTCTTCACTTTTTCCTCCTCCATTTTTCATGTGGGTGGAGCTTAATTACATCCCTGCAGAGTTAGATTAATACTAATTATATCAATTATAAGAAACTCTGTTTGAGTCAGAGAGTGTTAAAATGACATGTAAGGAATGAAAAGCGATACTGAAAGTGTGTCTTTGTGTACATTTATATGTCTGATTATGGACCAATCAGGATTCAGGCTTTCACTGCCATGAAAACCTCACCAGAGAGTGAAGTTTAACAGTTTCTAAAAATAATTTTCTGATGTTTATTTGAGGGTTGCTTGCAAGAAAATTTCACTTACCTATTTTTCCCTTGGACAAGAAACTTGTAAAAAGTGCAACGATGTTACATAAAGAAAACATAATAGTCAGGAGTGGCAGCCCACCAGCCCTCTGATCCGTGTGTGTGTGTGTGTGTGTGTGTGTGTGAGTGACTGGAATAACAGGTGACTTGTTTTGGTGCTGAGCCCCATATGTGCTACGTAGAAGAGAATACATATGCATGTGTGTGTGCGTGTGTGTGTGTGTTTGTCTAGTTAATCATGTGTGGCTGAGTGCACTCAACAACAACAACACCCCATCACCAGACAGGCAGGCTGGCCAGCAGGGACCCCTGTCCACCATCTGTGTGTGTGTGTCTCTGTGTGTGTGTGTGTGTCTGTGTCTGTGTGTGTGTGTGACACAGACAAGCACCCACACACATAGACACACACACACTCACATACACAGGCTGGTGGTGGTGATGGTCTGGTCTCCACCTGTCCCCCCTGTCATTACCCAGGAGGTGATGGAGGGGAACAGGCAGAGATGAGGGAAGAGGAAGAGAAGGGGGGAAAAGGAGGAAGGGCGAGATAAACAGAAAAAGGAAAGAGACAGAAAGATTGCAGAGCTGACGGTGACACAGTCTCAGGTGGGGTGAAAGCAGAGAGAGACGGTGAGAGACTCCAGCAGAGACCTGATGTGACAGAGACAGAGATGTGGACGGGGAGCCGTGAGAATCCTAAACACTGTTGGCCTCAGGTGAAATATGACACCTCCCAACATTTATATGCTTTTATTATATAGACGTATTAGAAAAGTTCTGTACCCGTATCAAATAATCCAATTCATACACAACAAATGAATAACTAGTTAAATGTTTTCAGCACCCTGGAACACGTTTTTGTTCCCGGCAGCGAGGGTTCAATCCCCGAAAAGTCCTCAATCACTCCATTATACAGGAAAACACAGAAATGAAATGTTCTGTCTGTAAAACAGGGTTTTCGTAGAAAAAAAGTTCCCTTTAGTGAGTAAATTATGTTCTATCAGAGTAAAAAATGACACATTCTAGATACTTCTTCTAAAAGTTCCTCATAGTGAATAAAAGAAGAGCTGCCAAAGTGGAATATGAGATATATAGAATAGATCTCCTCCAGTTGATTTATATGCATCAAATTTGAACTCAATTTTTCTGGCCAAAAACTTTTGGAGATAAATCTTCCCCTAGTGTCAAAAATATAGAAGCAACCTTTGCCAAAATCAATCCAGTTCTTCCTCGTACTAAGGTCTAAGTGGGTATAAAATGTGAATATGATCCATGGAATAAGTTTTGTTTTATCGCGTTAACACCAAGGATCTGATCCCTTAATTTGACGTGTTTTTTCGTTGCTTATTTTCGCGTATCATTTCACAAACAAGTCATAAATGTTGACTGATTATAAAATCATGTTTTCAGAGATGCTGCCAGAAGCTGTCCTTCTTCAGAACGGCCCGCTGAGATGATGTCATAAGACACCAATGCTAAAGCCTCGGCTAACGCTAGCATATTTTCCTGCACCTGGAGTAAAAATAAATATAATCATGATTTTATCATCTCCTTTAACCACATCAAACCATGTTAGACAAACTTAAAGCTTATTTAACCCTGACCTGTTCACCATAACTTAAGTTTCCAACCAAACATCGCACTGAGAACAAAGACAACCAATTTATGTACGTCTAAAAATAAGCTTCGTAAGCCTATAGCTTTTTCATTTCTTTCTGCTTTAATGGTTTAATGGTTAATCTAAACGTGGGTTGTTAATGTTTGAGCATACACTCATGAGTTAATTAAGATAATTAAGATATCATTTCAGAGTAATGAGATGCCGTTTGTGCTTTTATTCATTTTTATTTTATCTCTTCTTAGAGGAGAATTATCCAATTATCTGATCTCCATTTAAAACATATACTTTGTATTAAAATGTCCCTAATAACTAATGAAAGTCCTATTTGTGTAGTTTTTGTCATATATTGTCTTCATTATTACTGTATGCACTTAAGATCTTCATCTTTCCCCTTCTTCTCTCTTTCTAATGAATAGACAGTTCGATGATGTCATTGGGCTGATTAATTTCTGAATACCACTGCAGCTGTCTTAACTAATGATTTAAGCCGTCATGAGTTAGCCTGAATAGGCCCAGTTTCGGGGGTGTGGCTTGTTGGCGTTGCACCATCAAATGCCTTCATGGGAGGTCTAAGGGGCTTTATAGTTGTTGGTGCAAAGCGTGCCAATATGGGCGGATTCTTGAGTGCCCCTTTCAGACAAAACGGTTTTCAGGGACCCCGAATATTTGTCTGGTTGGGCCTCTTCTCTTGAAGAAGATTCTACAATGTCACCTGCCAATGGATGCAAACCCTAACCCTATCAGGCAGCAAATGAATATTTTGTCCTGAAGCTGATGTGTTGAAACTAAGAAATATGGAAATGTAGGTCTTGTTGGCTGTTCCTGGTCTGCAGTAGTTAGTACCTTCCTTAAGTGGCTTAAGGAAGTAGGAGTAGGAGTAATGGACACCCAAGGCTCTGTGATCCAGGCTGATTGATCCCACAGTACTACTACGGCACAAATCCCTGAGAAAAACTTCCCTGAGACAGGTGGTTTTAATGTTATGGCTGATTTGTCTCTATCTGTGATTTTTTTTTTTTTTTTTTTTTTTTTTTTTAATGCAACGTTTAGCACCTTTTCCCATTAGGTCATTAATTCAGGGTGGTTAGTAAAGAATCAGAGAACACATCGAGATCAATATCTCATCTTATTATTTCTTTCCTGTCTTCTCTTCATGACTTTGATGCTTTTCCGCATTTGACCATTTCCAGAATCCGACCTTACGGCCTACCACCGTTATTTCCCATATTAGTTTAATTTACTTCCTGTTTAACTGACCGCAGCGGGCTTAAGGACACTCCAAGGATCTCTGCGGAGTGAGACAATAATGTTTGTGTTGCCGGGACGGAGCAGATTGCAGCTTTAAATATGCTTTTTTACATATTACTGCTGTGATGAAGCACTTGATTGTCCTTCTGTTTAACTCCCTCCATCTGGTGCAGCTATAAACTCACACAGAGGCTAATTTCTCTTATTCAATCTTGCATAATGCATAGATGTGTGCGCGCCGCTGTAATGTAGCATTTTGCAGTGATAGGACAGTGAAAATATTCAGCATTTTTGGTTTACTTTTCACGCGCTAATGATCTGTACTTTTTTTATTTCAAGCAAATAAATTGGCTTCACAATTAAATTCAATTTTAATCACAATCATGATTATGGCTTTCCAAAATTAAGTGAACACACTGGATGGATATCAATGTTTTAAAGGCTCCACTCATAAAGGCTTAGCTGTAAAGCAAATCAAGAACTCCCTAGACACAGAAGGTGAAGAGTTTGTCACTCAAAGTGGATCGTTGTCCTTTTATTTGCACTTATTTTGGTTTAAGGTACAAGAACCAACACCCAAACAAATGCAAAGTGTGCTTTAGAGCTGTGTCTGCCCCACAAAGCAACGCAACTAACTTGTTCAGCCACTTGAAAACATACAACCGACAGCTGTATGATGTATGCAAAGCAAATCAAGCGCTCTTTAAAACACTTGAATTGTCCATCATCACTTCAGACATCCATAACAGCAACCTCTTACTGTGGGTTGCCAGTTCCACCCACCTCAATAAAGCAGCTTTTAGACAGAGATCGGATTCCGGCCCTCCTCTAAGACCACTGGTTTTCTCATTTACACTGATAAAACCGCGTCAGTGGGAAATTTGAAATAGCGAGCTGGAGTTCTGCGAACAAAGGAGGTTAGTAGCGTCATTAGGTCTTACATATGAGGGAGGTCATAAATCAATGACCAATCATTTTCTTTAGGAGCCGTCTCTACCTTAAATATGAGCAAACGTCAAGAGGGAACCAAAGAAGGATCTCACATCTGTGGAGAACTTTCTTACTACCACTGACCCATGTTCAAGCGGAGGAATGGAGTCCAGCTGTTGAATAAATAAAATACATATTATAACATTGTTGTGATCTCTATAGTGATCAGTCCTCTTTTTGTAGTTCTATTTTTGTAGTTCTATTTTTTTGGTCTGTTTAGCGAAAAAATGTGTGTTTGCATAACGACTTTCAAGAGTAAGAATTAAGCTTGAAGAGCCAATCTGTTTGTGTTCTCTATGTTTAACTTTGCCAAGCGTGGGTACACACACACACACACACACACACACACACACAGTTTAACAAATTTCCAGTAACATCCTCCTCCCTCCGGCTCGCCCCAATTCAGATGTCATATGTGTATTCTCCCTAGATCAAAGGGAGGTCACGTTAATTAGCCAATTTCACACACTCCTCTGCCAGAACACACACACACACACACACACAGGAGCACATGCTCCACTGTCACACAGACATGTTAATTAAAGACTTCACCACAGCGCTGGGAGCCAATCAGAGCTCACCGTCAAGGATTACAGGCTGCCTATAATAAAACATCGGTGCTGAAATCAAGACTAATTATTGACCTGTTGAGACTGAGTTTAACAGTGAAACAAATATTTGGTTCCAAAAGTCATATCGTGTGCACATACATCCCTTTCTCCTTCCCCGCCGGTCCTTTGAAGGGTTGCAGAAGTGTTTGTTGTCTTTCCAGGGGTCACTGGGCCGGGTCGGCTCGGGTTCATCACAGGACTGACACTTTACTTCTTGTTCCATAAACAAACCCTCTCTCGTGGTCTTGTTCCCTCTGGGGTAAGAAAAAATACAAATCAAGCTGTTCCACTCAGAGCTCCCCCTAGAGGCCTGGGGGACTGAGTGGCGTTTTTTTTTTTTTTCCATCAATCAGTCATTTTTTCAGGATTTGTGAGTTTTTTTCCATCAGTTTTTGCTTTTTAATACATGATGTTTGTTTTTTTTTCCTTTTGATGCATGTTCTGATCCATTCTTACATAGAAGTGTTCTATCATAAAGCATCATCACTGCTGGTACTGGTAACACTTGTTATGCCATCAAGTACTCAAATAAGGGTGAGGGGAGTAATTAAATGTGCCACGGTTACTGTGAAATTTCCTCTAAATCAAATTTTCATTGCCAGGAATGCATTTTTAACAAAGCGTGGGCTTTTATGTTTATGTATTCCATATTGTTGCGGTTTTCCTCAGGAGGGCAGGTAGTTTCTGCTGAATTTGGTCGGCTGTTTACACATGTGCATATGAACGACTCTGGAGACTCGGGCCATCTGTTTCTGAACCACTGCATGATCTGTGTTTGGTAACCACCCACCCACGCACACACACACACAGACACACGCACACACACACACACACACATACACACACACATGCATGGATTTCAGTGTTTATGAAAAATTGCTCTTATATGGACAAATAGACGCAAATAAAACATAAAAATGTATCTGAGATGCAGATTGTGGCACGTGTTCTTTTGAAAAAAAAAAGAAAGAAACATTTTCTACACTAATATTCCAGATTTTAATATTTTCACAATATTTTAAACCTGTGCTCCAAAATCACAACTTATCAAAAGCAATTTGGTTTTGTGAGTGGGATCAAATTTACATGGAAAAAATAAAATAGGTGTCAGACCACATTGACAAACTTTATATCTTCTACAGAACAACCCTCATCCCGATGTCCTTACAACATGATGGTAATTCACAAACGTTTAAAACCCATGTGACCAAATGTCACTTCAGTTATTAAATATCAAATCTATAAAATACGATTTTTAATATTTCCAGGTTTGTCCAAACCTTCTAGAAGCTCTTTGATGCTCCTTTGATTATACTCAAAGTCAGAATTCTCAAATTAAAGTCAGAATTCTATGATGAAAGTCAGAAACCCATGTTTAAAGTCAGAATTCGGAGAATAAAGTCAGAATTCTGTTTTAAATCAGATTTCTCATCGTCTACCTTCTTGAAATGGTAGAATTGTAGCTTTTTCCCGTTTTTATAAAAGCAAATACACGTATATCAGTGTTACGGAGAGGATTAGGTCCACATATGTCAATATTATTTTTAGAATTCTTATTTCAGTCTCAGAACTCTGACTTTTTTCTCAGAATTCTGAATTTAAACTTAGAATTTAATTCAATTCATCCTTTATAAGTCACATACAGTTTTACAGAGTACAACAGAATTCTGACTTTAATTTGAGAATTCTGACTTCATTCCCAGAATTCTGACTTTATTCTACAAGTGATTATGCTTCATTTCATTTGATGTTTTTCCCCTAACATTGACACGTGAATGCGAATAAATAAATACACGATGGGAGTCTGAGCCTTGATTGAGTGTTCAATACAACCAAATATAAATGGCGGCCCGAGGCATTTCTTAGAGGTCAGTGGTTCCCAATGTGGGGGTCAGGATCCTCTGAGGACTTCTCGTACAAACCTGACGGTTCAGGAACAAAGGAGAGTTTGATTTACATAAAAATGAATAAATAATAAAATGAGTCACGTGAGAGGAGAGAGGGATGATTGAAGTCACAGGGAAACAGATGAACACAGCCTGTGAGGAGTGTGTCAGACGTTACTCGAGTATAAAAGGGCTACATGCAAATAAGGCTGGGAATCCGTGACCTAGGGTTAAGTCAGGATTAGGGTTGGACTAATACACTGACTTGATATTGGATTCTGTTATTAGGTGTGGGAATTGGGACTGTGTCGCCTTGTGCAATGTGTAACAATGTTTAACAGAGCGTGCTTCATTTATCCTGTATTCTTATAATTCTGAATTTGATCTCAGAATTCGGACTTTCAATTTAGATTTCCAGAAAATTTATCATGTAGTCTTATTTTCCGATTTTCCGATTTTCCAATTTTGAGTTTGAAGTCAGGATTCTGAGATTAATATCAGAATTTTGAGTTTAAAGCCAGAGTTCTCAAATGAAAGTCTGAATTCTGAGAATAAAGTCAAAATTCTTGGTTTGAAGTCAGATTTCTCAGCAAAAAGTCAGAATTCTGAGATTAAAGTCAGAATTCTTTTGAACTCCGTTCGACTGTATTTGACTAATAAAGGATACGTTTAATTAAAATCTGAGTTTAAAGTCAGAATTCTGAGAATAAAGTCAAAATTCTTGGTTTAAAGTCAGATTTCTCAGAAAAAAGTCAGAATTCTGAGAAAAAAGTTCCCAAGAATAAAGTCAGAATTCCAAAAATCACTTTCACATATGTGGCCCTAATCCTTTTCCGTAACACCCTGATATAACGCCCTGATATACGTATATTTACTTTTATAAAAAACGGGAAAAAGCAACAACTCCGCCGCTTCAAGAAGCTGGAAGAAATAAATGTTCAGCCGTGATTAATCAATCATCACAAGTCTCGTCCATTCCCTTCCATGATATAATCTGTGAGTAAACTGAGTAGGTGCTTCACACGGCGCCGCTCCAGAGGCACACCACTTCACAAATCACCGAATGAACAAATTTAATGTCGTCTGCTGACATTGACGGCTCCTATTCCCAAATATGAGATTGTTATAGGACAATAAAAGCCGACATAAACCCGAGCCCTCCTCTCTGATGATGAAGGTCCGCTGCTGAGTTCCTCCCGCATCGATCCGTTCTGCCTTCACCGATATTGCTTTGTTAAATTGAGTACAAACGGATGGCGCGCTGCTACAACATAAAGGTCAGAGGTCAAATCTCAGGATTCCAAACAGCTTCAGGCAGCAGCTGCTGCTCCCTTTGACCTGAAGACCTTGATGAGAGAGGCTGAGGGGATGGAGAGAAAAGGAGGAGGACAAAGGATGGAATGGAAGAATAGACTTTCCGACACAGACGGAGACAGAAAACCTGTTTCTCCCTGGAACATTTCTACAGAATGATGCAGACAACGTTTGAAATGATGGTTTTTCTCTACCGTTTGGCCTTCAGCGGCTTTTCTTCACACTGAAGTGGGCTTCAAGGTCTTGCTGTGACATGTAGATGCAGGGGCAGTCGGGGGTTTGATCCACAGATCCTCTGTTCGGGGAATGACCGCTCACCTGCTGAGATATAGCTCAGCCAAAACCCACCCTCCAACGTGAGGCTGGAACCCACGACCCTGGGATTAGGGGTCTCAGGCTCTGCCGTCTGAGCTGGCCGTAATTCTACTGTCACTCAGTCACCTTTTCAATTGTCTGAGGATTTCGCTTTTGGATTTATCTTCTTCTCTTAAGTCGGCTGCCACTATAGCTGACCTTAAGACCTTATGACATCATTCAGAATACTCAAGTCCACAACCGTTTTGACAAACCGTTGCACCTCATGTGTGAAGACGTCTGTTTCAGCACTGTGACGACCTCTGCTGCCCTCTCAGGTCAACCAAGGCCAATAGAATGGAACATGAAGTAAAAGCCCATCAGGTTTGACTTGAGAAGGTAGTAAGAGGGGCTTCAGTTTGACTCCCTCACAGCCCACCAATAATTATACTGAGGAGGTTTTAATTCATTTACTAGGATTAGTTCCAACTCCATTTATTTGGGTTGGTTCCACTTAGTTTTTTGGATTATTTCCAACTTTATTTATCAGGGTTCCTTTAACTTAATTAGCTGGAATAGGTCTAGCTTTATCTGAAAAGGTTGGTTTAACTCATTGTGCAAAAATAGAATCTATGGTATGAGTAAGTAGTAGAAGAACATCAGAGAGAAAGAAACCCATGAATCACATGGAAACATTTTCATTGATTTCATTAATTTGATCCAAAGAGTACAAACAATGTGAACTGTAACAGAAATCTGTGTTTCAGCGACTGTTCATGGCAACCCGATTGAATCTCGTAAAGGTAAAGGTGTTGAATTTCATGTAAGTCCCACAAGATGTACTCGTGTTTATGTAGCAGACGTGAAATTACCTCCAAGAAAAGATTCCACGTTACATCAAAGCAAACGTCACAGCCAGCTCTTTTCCATATTAGTGTTGACGTTCTGCTTTGAGCGGGACTTCATGAAGGTTGTTCCACTGCGGACCAAAGTGTGACTTCATCCATGACTGCTCCGGCAGAGTGGCCGATTAAAGATAGAACAGGTTCACAGCTCTGTGTAGCCTTTAACAGCAGCAGAGTGAGGCACGCAGCAGAACTCAGAACAAGGTTACTGAGCTGCTGGAGTATAAGACTGGTAATTACTGAGACACACACACACACACACATACACACGCACACACACACACTAACGCACACATCCGTCATCCGTAGGCAACTGGTGCCATGGCACCTAGCAGCTAATTGGATCATTGTCTGGCAAGGAGAGAGGAGGAGCGAGGGATGAGGGGAGAAAAAGACGAGAAGAAAGCAGGCGATGGAGGGAAAACAAGAGATTAATGAGACTAACAGCTCTCCCAAGACTGCCGGGCAAGGTGAAACCCACCAGGGATAAGTGCGGGGAGATTTATCTGTTTTTTTACTCTCTTTTTTTTTTTACCAGTTATGCAAAAACAACAATTCAAGACGACTGATATCCTGCTTAGTATAATAGGCGACCTTTCATCATCACGCTGGTTTGGTCTTGAGGAGGCTATAAAATAAAATACATCCCGTCAATTCCCTTGAAAAGAAAAAAGTTACGACGATGGGTAAAAATATAAGTGCGAGCAGAATATTGATTAGACATAGATAATACTATAGATTTGCAAAGACTTTTTAAGATTAAATTGTCGTGTAAATCTATACAACTGGTGAAACTTCAGCCTTGTGAGACACCCGAGTCAAATGGGGGGTTCAGCGTCTTGCTCAAGGATACTTCAACCACAGCCGAGAGTCACTAGAGCCATGTGATTAAATCACAGAGGCACTACAGCCACATCATTATGTCAGAGAGACTCTTAAGCAGCGACATTATGTTATAGAGATACTAGAGCCACATCATTATGGGGCACTAGAGCCATGTCAGTATTTCACGGAGGAACTACAGCCATGCCATTATGCCAAATAGGCACTACAGCCATATCATTACATCATAGAATCACGAAAACTCCATTATTATGTCATAGAGATGAACTACAGCCATGTCATTATGTCACAGAGGCACTACAGCCATGTCATAACATCAGACATGGCTGTAGTGCCATGTCTGATGTTATGACATGGCTGTAGTGCCATGTCTGATGTTATGACATGGCTGTAGTGCCATGTCTGATGTTATGACATGGCTGTAGTGCCATGTCTGATGTTATGCAGTTTTAGTTTAAATCTGCATAATTTAAACTAAAACTAAAACTAAACTATAGACGCTATAGCAACAACACTAGGCAACACTAGCTCCTATAAGAGGGTCCTGCAGCTGCTTTGATGGAAAAGGAGGATAAGTGGACCACCCAGAACCCCCCTTCAATTCTAAAATCTGATGATACAACTTCAAATAGTTGAAACCCACGTTTGACGGTTGGATTCAACCAGGGAGCTGCTGATCACACTAAGAAACGCTTTCCTAAACGACTGACATTTTTTGTCTCGACAGGCCACATGTGCTGATTTTCACTCTTCCCAGAGTGAAAAGGACACACTGGTGTGTGTGTGTGAGTGTGTGAGTGTGTGTGTGTGTGTGTGTGTTTACTGGAAGCGGTAGTTAGGGGAGGAATGACTCATATGGATAGTCTAGAGAGACAATGAGGGACACTGGAGGATATCGTACTGCAAGTGTGAGCATGTGTGTGTGTGTGTGTGTGTGTGTGATGGTTGGTGTTACAGTACTGATTGAGGGAATGTCACAGAGCAACGGGGAGGAACCAGGCCAGCTGCCACCAGAGTGCTGGCGGTCAATTTGGACGGACTGTCACAGCGGCTCGCCTCATGTTCACATCGCCTCCCTCCCCTGCGTTGCTCTCCAAGTGCTAACAGCACACTGTGTGGATGATCAGTGTGTAAGTCTGTGTGTGTGTGTGTGTGTTCGCTGGCCTATATTTGACACCAGTATAGCCTTATAGCTAGATGGTAATGATGCCCCACCGGCCCCCATGTGGAGCAGGAACACTGACACGTTGTGAGCTGTGTGGATGTGAGGCAGCGCTGAGCAGTGACAGGACTAAAGCTTCTCCTGTCACTGCCGGACAAAGTGAGAACAGGCTGACAGCACACACACACACACACACACACACACACACCTACCGACATCACACACACTAATGTAGGAACTTTTATTCTGAGTGCTTAAGTGTTTTTTGTTTTTTTTGGCGCCGTGCTTGGATCAAATGAGTCATCGCGGTGTGATGGGATTTGAGACGCTTAAAGTGAAAGTATTTTAAGTCTCCCAATCCTGACCTTTGATATGACGCAGTATTTATACATTTTTATTCTCGAATTTGAGTCAACGTCTTGGATGTGTGAGACCCGTCTGTCGCCGTGTCCCCTATTTATCCGAGAAGGAAAAGTTTCCACCTGTTTGGTCGGCCGGAGTGGATCGAGTTAAAAGTTTTTAGCGAACTCCTCCAACTACGTGTGACTCATTGATAATCTCATACACTCCATATTGACTCAACCTATAACCGTTTCTATCAAGTCAGCAACATGCTCTAAGATCAGATCCCAGAGTGTCTCAATAATGAAGATAAATGCAGTTAACTGCTTTTTCTGGGCTCGGCGTAAAAGACAGATTTCCATGTCTCATTTCATACGAGCTAAATTTGGGCAAATTTGGCAAAAGCTCCTCTAGTGAGGCTAAAATGAGGAGTTACAGTTAAATTTATCAAATACAGGCCAACAGTGCCAGTGTTTTCTGTAAAAGGAGCGCCCCCTAGTGAGTAAAAGATGAAAAATCTGATTAAAATATGACACAAGTTGATTCATATACACCAAATTTAGACTAGATCAGACAAACGGCTGAGAAATGATGAACAAAGAACAAAGATATTCCAGCTGAGGCAAGAAGTATGCAACTGACCTTTCCCAAACTCAATCCAGTTCTTCCTCGCACGGTCTATGGGGGAATCAAATGTTGAAATGAGCCAGGAAATATTTTGGGAGTTTTTCACGTCAAGACGAAAAAAACATATGAAGTGAATTTGTTCAACAGCGCCGGCGGCTTTTCTCCCCTTTATGTTAATTCAGCTTCACGGTTGTGTAATTCACCTGCCTCTCTTTTTCTTACATTTTATCAAAAACAACTTTATATCACCGCTACTATCTGGTTTTCATGTTACTTCACTTCTCACCAATGAGCTGGGTGAGCGAGAGAGAGAGAGAGAGAGAGAGAGAGAGAGAGAGAGCGGGGAAAAACCCGCTGGGGAAGACTAGGCGTCATGGCTGAGGCGTGACAACTCAGGGAATCAACAAAGGATGGCGTGATGAAATAGCATGAGCTTAAAGTCCAGAACGGTCCAATAAAAAAATATGATCCAATAAAATGACCTCAGAGAAAAAATCAACCAGGAGAAAAACAATACAGGAAGTTCACAGGAAGAAGATATAGATTGCAAGTAGGAACAAACTCAGGGCGATGATGGACAGCAGAAACACGTGGACTTAAATACACAGAGAGGGGAACAGAACAATCAGAGAGGTGGAAACGATCAAAGGTGGGGCAGAACATCAGGAGTGAGAAAGACCTCACAGGAAGAGAGAAGAAGAATATGTTTGTAAAAAACAAAACAAAATCCAAAACAGGAGCAGGAGGTATAAAATAGCTAGAATACGAAACACTAAACGTAGAAATAAGAGCACAAAAAAGATGACAAGAAAAAAGAAGTAGCAGAAGTAGTAGATAGTTACAAAATAAGAAGCAATAAACTTTGTAAAAAAGCAGGAAATATCAAACACCAAAGCCAAGACAACAAACCTTCAAAATAAAACATCAAAGACCAGAACCAGAACTCATAGCTGATATTTTATTTACAGAACCAAAGCTCAGTGTCTGTGGATATGATCTGGAAAGTTATATAAGGTCAATCACTGCATCAATAACTGGTTCCAGCTGGACTAGACCCACCCAGACCGGATCAATACCAGCTCTGTCGCCCCCAACACACATACACACACACACACACACAAACATGGACAACATTAGAAGATATAAACACAAAAATGAGAATATAGATTATAAATAAAATATAAAGTGCAAATAAAGAGAAAAAAATACACCATCTTCGAAAGCAGGAAGTCTCACTAGTTGCTAATTATGCCAAAATCAAGAGAAACTCCAAAGGGTGATTGAAATCAGTGAGTCTGAAAGGGCTACAAAGCGGTTTCTAGGGTTTCTGGGACGCCACACATCAACACAAGGACACGTCATCTACTAATGGAGAAGACTTGGAACCACAGTGAACCTTCTGAGAAGTGGAACCACCTCCGGAAAATTCTTCCGAGATCACGGAGAAGGCTCAAAGATCCAAAGAAAACATCCGACCTGCAAGCCCCTCTCGCTCCTCAATAAAGGTCAGAGGTCGCGGCTCCACTGTGAGAAAAACACAGGGCCAAAATGGGAATTCATTAAATGACAGGTGACCGGTTAATGGTATCAACCTAAGCCAGAAAGTAAAAATATAGGAGATATTTCCATGGATGAGGACAGGGTTGTATTGTTCTCCGGGTCTCGCTGCTTCTCTTCGAGCGTCTTCCTGTGTGGAGAACGGGACCGTTTCATCTGCAGTGATTACAGACTGACAGGAGGAACACACGGAGGCTGGAGGCTTTTAGCTGTCTGGAAAGCAGGCAGGCATGATGCTCTTTCAGCTCTGCTATCAAAGGGAACGGCGCCGGCACACGTGAACATCTGAGGAGAGTCGATGGCTTTCTGATTAAAGGAAAAACTGACGGTTGTTTTTACAAACTGGCTCTGATTTTGGCGGAGTGGTCATTATTCCTTTTGGGACGTAACTTCTGCAGATGGAGAAGAAGCTATGGAACAAAAGGGCTCTATTGAAATAACTGATGCTTCCATATGTCCTGGTTTGTATTCACATCAAATGCCTGATGTTCCCGTCTGCTCTTCACCTAATGACGACGAGACGACGGCGGCAACAAGCAGCTGGTTCTGGAGGCTTATGGACTCAAACCAACTCTCATTGCTGTAACATCCATATGAAACCAACTTCTGAGTTAAAGATCTTCCTCTTTTCTTTTTGACACATTTTTATTCGGTTTGGTCAGAAAACTAAGTCTGTTATGGAAATTATGGATCAAAAACTGTGATTATGGAGGACAAAACTCCCTCTAGTGGTAGATACATGCAGCTGACCTCTCCCAAAAACAATCCACTTCTTCCTTCCTTCCTTGAAAAATGATGCGTGAAACAGTTTTTCAGTTCTTGCGTTAACGTGAAGGATCAGCGGCGGACGCGGTCGGAGACAATGATGATGACAAAACTTCCCAGAATGTTTGGGGATTTAAATACTGTATGTTGACAGAAGCGGTTGACTGTAAAACTGTAATATTGGACAGGTTAGAACTGCTAAATGGACTGAAACTATTCCACCTTCCCAAAATGGCAAGCTGGAAATCTCCTTAAAACTAAGAGCATTACCTGAAGACAAAGTTCATATTTCACATTTTTTCGCTGACTTAACGTTAAATAAATGTGATAAAACATACAAAATTAGACGTTTTGGCTCTTCGTGCCAGAGGGCAGTATGTTTCTCCGTCCGTGCTGGATCTGAGTTCAAGCAGAGTTCAAGCGTTTTGGGGTGTCGTTCAGGAGTAATTGGAGCGTGAGTCGGGCGAGTGAGTTGGCGCCGTGTCAGCAGTGACGTGATGCTGCTAGTCGACGGTTTTGGCGAAATGGGAGGCAAATGTCTTTTCAAGCCTGGGCTTGAGGTCATGGGTTTGCGTTAGTGATCAAATCAATTAGATGAAATAATAAAAGAAGGAAGAGAGATGAGTCGTCTTCGTACGGTAGAAGTTGTTTCCACCGCCGCAAAAAAAGGTTTAATGAGGCGCCAAAGAATTGGGAATAAAGAGAAAAAAAAAAGAAAAGAATGAAAAGCTTAAATCTGTCGTGATTGAAGGTTTTTCCAGCACAGAGGTGAACAACAGTTTACAGGAGAAAAATGTGCGAGAGCGAAGACACAGAAGAAAAGCTGGATCCTCAGACGAGTCTCAAGATAATACAGGTTCCCATGGCGCAGCAGGAGATCAAGGTAACGGGACTAACCGGAGTATATGAGACCGAATGAGCAGAAAATCTCACAAACAAGCAAAAATGGAAAAAATAGTGAGTCAACACCCCAAACGGAAGGATTGAGCATCTCAGACGCTGTAAGGAAGTACATCACATATGCACTAAAGTACAGTTTTACTTGAGTATTTTATTTTCCCCTACTTTTCGACACAAGTATCTGAAGTTTCTGCCCCTTACAATTTCATCCGCTAGTCTCTTTAGCAAAGTTGGACTAAATCGGTTGTGAAATTATGTTCCTTAAAGGTTTGGAGATAAATAGTGTTGGAAATATAAAAAAGACCGTTCTCAAAATCAGTCCAGTTGTTCCTTGCACTAAGTTCGATAGCAGTATAAAATCGTTGTTTTCTTGTAAATAGCAAAACGTCATTAAGTCTGAGACTTTTTATCTGGTTTCAAGATCCACCGCGAGTTTTATACTTGTTTTAAAAATTCTAGCTAAGCTAAAATCTCTTACCCCTTTAGCAGATTTTTTTGTTGTTGCTTATTTCAAGACAATTTGATTATAATCTGAGAATAGTTTTTAGATTTTGTTGGCCGTTTCTGCAGTGTGGATCAGCGTTGGCCCGGTCTGGTCAAATTAAACAGAACAGAACATTCTGATTTAGCAGTAATAGGCGATGAGGAATTTCTGCTTTTGCTAGAATAACAAGGACCATTGAGAACGTGCCCGTCTTCTGACAATGTCCATGTGTGCTTCACGCCGTAGGTCGGAGGTCAGAGAAGAGCTGCTTTTATTTCACAGCTCTGAATCTTCAGGGCCGGACTCGGCCGCCATTCGCAGCTGGCAGATCTGCACCCTCATGGTGGATCAGGATCAGAGGGCAGGACTTCATCTCCAGCTGCAGAGTAAACTTATCCCAGTTGTCCAGTAATGTAACTCCGGAGCAAACAAGGGAGGGACGGCTCCACGGGAAGGCTGAAGGAGGACGTGATGTATTCTGGTAAACACCGTCTGAACTGATGTGCATTGAGACGGAAGAGGAGAGAAAATAGAGGCTGCTGTCAAAGATAATATCTCTCCCCCTCACTCTCTCTCTCTCTCTCTCTCTCTCTCGCTCTCTCGCTCTCTGGTTCTGTGCAGGCGCTGAATAATTTAGAAGCTTTACAGTACAGCTGGTAATAAAGTCAAACAAACAGCAGAGGAGCTGCCTGAGACGGAGGAAGACGATGGTAGCGACGCAGCAGCGTAGATATCAGACTGTGCGATAAGGCCGACATGCGGCGCTCATCGTCTACGCGGAGAGGATGAGTCTGGAGATCGCCGCTTCTGATAAAGCTGTAATGTTGCCTGATTCCATCTCAGCGCTGCGCTGACACACGGCGAGGCTGATGCCTCAGATTGCTGCAGCCTCTGAGCCACAAAACCGGAAGAGAGGAAGAAAAAAATCCACCTCATATTTGAGGCAAATGGTTAGAAATGATGTTTGTGCCTCTGCAGTGGATGACTTTCAGGGAATTGAGGCTGACTGAAACTCTAAGCCGGTTTTTCCACGCAGCCGAAATGTCAAACATTTAAAAATAAAGTCCTGTTGTGTCTGAGTGTCTGTTGGGAATGTTGAGAAAACAGGCTAAAACACAACCCTTGTGAAAACTGAACAACAAAATCAATGATGGATTGTCTCGTTTGTACGCAGGTCCCAGGTTCTATTGTTTGGTTCCGATGTTGAAGAGTCACACCGCCAACTACTGGCCTGGCATGAATAATACAGAGTCTCCAGGCGTTTTTGTGGCGCTTTCTGCGGGAGGTTCACTTTTCTGTCTCTTCATGTTAACCTCAGAGTTACACTTATTATTATTCCTGCAATGGTATAGAACCCTCTGATGGAAATTCTGGATCCAGATGGTCAATCTTGTCACCACCAAAATCGGATCAATCGTTTCTTGGGTCATTTTGTCTGATGAGTGGTAGGACCGTATAGAAAAAATACAAAAATCTAAGACTTTGTGAATAAAGTCCTTATTTTAGAATATGAGGAGATTAAATTCCTAGTTTTACCAGGATAAAATCGTAATTTTGAAGAGAAAAGTTGTAATAAAGTCAAAATATAACAAGAAAAAAAGTCTGAATTTTAGGAGAATTAAGTGGAAATTTTACAATATAACAAGAATAAAGTCTTGATTTTACAATATAACAAGAATAAAGTCTTGATTTTACAATATAACAAGAATAAAGTCTTGATTTTACAATGTAACGAGAATAAAGTCCTAAAATTTCCAGAATAAAATTTTTGCGTAATTTAGCAAAACTTTTGGTTATTTTATGTGAAAAAACGAAAGAAAGTCCGAATTTTAGGATAATTAACTTGAATTTTACGAGGATAAACCCACAATATGACAAGAGAAGTGACTTTATTTTACAAGACTTGAGTCTTAATTTTGTGTCGAAAATTGTAATTTTACAAGAATAAAGTCGAAATATCTTCAGCCTTCAGCTACACTTCAGGAAGGCGGTTTTAACTTATCATAAGAGTTCCTCTCCCTCAGAATCATAAATACAAACCCCACTGTTTCTTCTCAAAGTTTTATCATCAACCTGCTAATTTCCAAACCTGGTTCTAAAACTGGAAAAAGTCCTGAGGAGGCGTGCAGATATTTATGTGTCTCCACACGTCCATGCAGCGTGTTTGTGTGAGAGGAAGTGGAGTGAGGTGGAAGAAGAGTGACAGGGAGACAGAGATTAACTCTGATAGCAGGCTAATGTGTGTTTGACCTCCTGCGTGGCTGAGAGCAGCAGATAAGCTAAAGACTCCTCTGTCTGTGCTCCTCCTCAGATACTCGCCGTAATTACTTTGTCCAGGAACATGTAAAAAGTCAAACCACTCTGCTCCGTGACCTCCCGCGACCCCGGGGTCTTAGCTTTTGACCTCAGCGGGCTAAGCTGTCGCTGCTGCTGCTGCCGCTGCTGCTGCCGGGGTCACAGAGAAGTTCCAGTTCCGGTTCTCCCTTCACGGTAAGCAGGTAAACAACAGGTGATGCAAAAATCTGAACAAACAAAGTTCTGGTAAAACACAGACGACCCATACTGGCTCCGTCATCCAGGAGCTGGTGGGACCTGGATTGAGTTTGGAATCCTGACATGATCCAAGACCCCAGCAGAGAATAAGTAGTAATAAGTAGTAATTACTAGTAATAAGTAGTAATTATTAGTAATAATAAGTAAAGAAGTACCTAAGTAAGAAAGTAATAGTGTCAGTGTTAAGCAAGAAAAAAATGAAGAAATAAAAGTTTGCAGGTTTTAGAATATGGCCTATTTTAAAACTAAAAGCCCTATTATTATTATTATTATTATTATTATTATTATTATTATTTTTATTTTTATTTTTTACTGATCGTTATCCCTCGCCTTCAATGAAAGAGGACTTTTTTTCTACAGACAACAATCAGAAACTGAAGGGATGAATTGTGTTATTCAGGGATAGTCATCGTTTTCATTTGTTTTCCGTTTCCATGGTTACCGGTTGGCCTTTGGCTCACTTTGATCTCAAAATACTCTTCAATATTTTACTGCACAACTTTCTACAAACAAAAACCACGATGAAGAGGTGCCTCACGCTGTTTAGGGACATATATTTGCATATTTGTTTGTGTATCTCCTGCATACGATTTATTATTCTTAATTACATCCCCGAAAAGTCGTCTTGAAACGTTCCGTCTAACGTAATACTAGATTTAAAGAAACAGCGTGATGACAAGATTCAAATCAAGTTGGTTAACCTGAATGGCGAGACACTCATTTATGAGAAATAAGAGAAAGAGAGAGAGAGAGGGAGAGAGAGAGAGAGAGAGAGAGAGAGAGAGAGAGAGAGAGAGAGAGAGGATTGTTCCTGAATAAGAGAAAGGAACAAAAGGTGCTTATTTACCATCTATTTTTATCTGGCCCGTCTTTGAGGGCTTGTCACGTTGGAACAGGTTTAGCTTCAGAACTGTTTCCTTTTCATCCCACGCCTCCGTGTAGACGAGACTCGCAGAAAAACGTCAGCCGTGAGTGAAATCCCTCCTGCGTGGACAAACGGACGACTTTAATCACGCAGACATGCTGGTGAATTATTCTAATGTCGCCACATTTGAAGGCACGTATGGAGACGCGCCGTTGCGTTATTAAAACAGAAAGGCTCATATTCTCCACCCTGCTGGTAATTCAGCTCTTTATTACAGATTAAAACAATCTCATGAATATCTATTGCTCTCCTCCCGCCTGTAAACGGCGTCTCCTCGGCTGCTGATGGCGTCCTGCTCTTTAATTAGAGCCTGGCTGGTCGCTGGCTGAGCCTCCATACAAACCAGTGACATTAATGGCTAATTGGCGATGAATGAAGCAGGAGGAAGGGCGCCGCTGTACAACATGTCTGCTCCCGGTTTGTCTTCTTACATAGAAATGCTTAATTAACTAATTAAAAGAGACCAAATTGTTATCGGAGGCCTCTGGGAGAACAGGAGACCTCGGATCTAAATCATCACAACTCCAGTCATGTGACTTTTTCTGTAAATACAGACGCTGCTTCTCCACACATGCTTACACATCCTTCCCAAAGAAAGTGAGAAAATGCCGGATGAGGACGTTCCAACGGAGCTAACGTCGAGGATTATCATAATTTCCCGGCAGCGGGCTTCACAATGATGATTCCTGTGGGCGGTTTTCCGGGTTTAAGCGTTCTCCTTCAGCCGGTGTCAGAGGTAGAAAGCGAGGGAGAGTGAGCCGTTTTCTAATCTCATTCAGCGCCGTTAGTCCGTGTCGTGTCGGTGTTTACAGGAACAGCAGCCGTCAGCTTTCCTGGACAGCAGGAATAAACAGATATGTGATGAATTACCCCGGTGAGGTATTTTAGACTCATCTCCCAGGAGGAGACTGTCGGCTCATTTGTGTAACTCTTGGACCACACGGACCGTCACCGCTGCTCAGAATTAATGACTGACTGTCAGTCTTCTTCCAGACCTGTCACACAGTTACCAGCTACAGAGTTGTCTGGGCTTGTTGTAGCAGAAGTTACCAAAGGGGAACTTGTTGATTGGAATTCTTCTTAATTGCACATCAGAGAAAAAATGTTACATTTTTGAACTCTTCTACACTCTCCGACAGCAAGTACATCCCCAGAATGCCCCCAATCCCCTGCGTTGTACAAGCAATCCCCTTGAATTAAGTTTTGTCCGATAAACTACTCAAGTAAAATATGATGGATACTAGTTAGATCTTCTCGAGTCGATTCATAGGCGCCAGATTTTGACTCAATCGGACCAACGGTCGGGAAGTGGGCCCTGGGCAAAAATGACGCCTTCCATCCCTAAGATACATTTATTATAAATGTTTATTATTCATGTTCTGCACCAGTATATGAACATGAAAATATGAACTATCAGAGTAAAACGCGATGTATTCACGATAGATCTCCTCATGTCAGTCCATTCGCACCAAATTCTGACTAAATCGGACAAACTTCTGAAGATATGGTCACCCTAGTGTCGGGAATATGCAATCGAAATTTCCCAAAATCGATCCAGTTCTTCCTCGCACTGAGTTCAATATGGGTATAAAGGAATAAAGCAAACTCAAAGGATCTGCGGCGGTAGCGCCGGCGATGACGATTGTAAAATATCCCCTTCTTTTCCGGGGAAATAACGATCTTTAAAGTTCCCTTTGCCTCCTACATGAATATTCTCGTTCCACTTTTTCCGTTGTCTTTTTCCTCTTTGCAGCCTTTGAGAGTGGCATCTGAGAGAGAGAGAGAGAGAGAGAGAGGGAGAGAGAGAGAGAGAGAGAGAGACTGACCTCAAGGGAACAAGAACAGCCGACGCCATTACCGCCAGACACCATTTGTTTATGTTGAAGAGATAAAACTGTCAAGCGAACCTCATAGTCTACGCGGGGAGAAGGTCGAGATGGTTGACAAAATGTCAGACAAACAGACACGCGAGACGGCAGTTCGTTTCCCGTTTGGAGCCGTCAATCATCTTTGATATCGTAGAACAGGAATATTTTTACAGCGTGGCGCCCCACCGGTGTCACATGAGGTGAAAAAAGAGACATACACAAAAACAGAAAACCCAGTGCACCGTTTTAAAGACAGTTCTAGAAGGAGAGGTTTCTGAGTCCGGACTCAGAGTCCAGTTATCCATAATTAAAGAACATTTCATGCAGGATTTTGTTTTCCGATATAATAATGCGGACATGACTCCACATTCAATTTGGGGAGTTCAATCAGGCGGATTTCTTGTACAACGCAGGGGATTGGGGACTTTTCTGTGGAGGGCGACAGCATAGAGCTAGTTGTCATGTTGTTTTAATGTTCTCGTCTGTTTGGTTGAACACATTTTGAGTCACTATTTCTTTTTGAGTGAACCTGTTTATAATGTGCGA
Organism: Lophius piscatorius; assembly: GCA_009660295.1. Taxonomy (NCBI): domain Eukaryota; kingdom Metazoa; phylum Chordata; class Actinopteri; order Lophiiformes; family Lophiidae; genus Lophius; species Lophius piscatorius. Next base: position 24,415 of record VRLP01001562.1, on the reverse strand, counting down.
GTATACGTTAAAGAGTAAGGGGCCGAGGATTAAGCCTTGGGGCACACCCCAGGTCAAAGTCCTATTCCATATGTAGGATTTTGTTTTAGAGCATGTAAGGACTTACTAAACAGAATAATGTAACTTAGTACAACCAAAAAAGTCTAATAAGGGTCAAATCGTTTTCGATACACATGTTTTACCAAAAGTTTCCATTTTACGTGAAAATACGAGATTTCACGATTGCATAATTTTACATGTCTGATTTTTTTTTGTGATTATTTTCAGTTTAAATAGATGTTGCACAAAACAATGGTTTATCATTTTATGGTAAATTTAGAGTGTCTAAGACATTAAAGTAAAGAAAGAAATAAACAATGCAAAGAAAATCATTTTTTCTCGAGGATAAAAAATTTCGCTTCACTCGATTAACGTATAGTTTTTTTTATTGTAATTCTTTTGGGTTAGTTTCTGCTACAAGATTTTCCATCTGCATTTCTAAAGTTTCATTTTATCTTATTCTAAATGAGCGTGAAACAGTCGTGAGTGGGTTTCACTCAATAAAAACAGCTCAAAAGGTTGAATTTAATTTAATGATAATATCAGTTCCTGTTATTTCAATATGTCTGAGTAAAAATATTCTAAATGTAATACTTAAAATGTCAGAAATCTCAAAAGCACCTCGCCATACAGTTTAAAAAAGTAAAGTTCTGTAAAAATTAATTAAAAAAAAAAATCCTGTTATTGAACAATACTCTCAAAATGTGACGGAGGAACTGATAAATATATTAAAACTCATCCGACGAGGATAATAACGGTGATGAGAAACACGATAAAAGAACGAGCCGTGTTCAGATTCTACCATTTATTACACATATTACATTCTTAAATAAAAATGCTCCACTTAACAGTTCTTGCATAGATATCTTACAATACCAATTTAGAAAAGAATTATGAAACAGACCAGTAACAAAAATAAATTTTCTTCTTCCTTAATAAAGAACATTACCATACTAACATCGTATAATACAAATAATATTTTAAACACTTTGTACAGCAAAAAATTGTAAATCAAACGATAAAAAAAAAAAAAAAAAAATCAACTAAAAATCAAATGAACCGAAGATGATGGTGACAGAGGAGAGGAAGGTGTGGGGTGAAGGTTCATGGATCCGAGGTTGATATGAACGGTTTCTGACTAACTGGGCCCCTAGAGGGCAGGTGAGAGATAAAAACACATCTGCTGTCTTCACTTCCTGTAGACTTCAACTCATCCCAACAAATATGGATAGACAGTGGGACCCTGTAAAGGTTACGCCTTGAGTTAATGATATACACTGGATGATATAAAGGTGCTAAAATACAGCTTTCGCTTTATGGTGACTGATGATGATGATGTCATTTATCCCAGTGTGTGGAATCAGGATTGGCTACCAAAATCCTCTAAAAGCTCAATAATCTAAAGGATACATTTTCACTTTTCTTTATAACCCTTATTTTGGCCATTATTTTCATGGAACGCAACATGTCATAGATGCATCCCAGAGGTTTTTGGAGAACTTCTTTTAACTCATCGACTCCGGGATTGGAGATGAGAGAATCATCGCATTCCTGGAACTTTAACTGAATTACCTCAGACTCGTTTGGCACTTGATTTTTTTTTGACTTTTTGTAAGAGTTCACCCTGTGCCGGAGATTATTTGGCATTTGTGGAACAATGAATGTGTTGAAGGTCAGTGGATAGATAATCCGCTAAATGAAGTCCAGGCTAGTTTAAGACTCTACAATTTGACATTTTCCGAAGCATGTTTGACCAGTTTGAAGTGTTTGCACTAGAATTTGAATATTTAACCTGCAAAAAAAACAAGAAGCTAAAATTCCTTTTCTTGGTTGGTCACATTTCTTTCCTGTGACTCGGCACACTGGGAGTTTGGGCCGTAGTGGTTAGCACTACTGCCTCATAACAAGAAAGTTCTCTCTGGGGCTCCTTTCGGGTACTCCGACTTCATCCTATGGCTCAAAACCTTCAATATATTTGAATTAGTGCCGTAAAATTCCCCCTAGGTGTGAATGTGAGTGTGACTGGAATTTTTCATCAATGTGTCGGTCCAAACATTAGCTGGAATTGGGTCCGCCTCCTGTAACTCCGGACTAGCTGTATGTGTTGTGGCATTTGTTAGCACTGTTGCCTCACGCAAAGGAAAGGTTCAGGGTTAAAATCCACCTGGAAACTTCCTGTGTGGAGTTCGCCTGTTCTCCCTCCAGGTACTCCGGCTTCCTTCTATAGCCCAAAAACATGGATTATGAGGGACTTGGTGAATCTAAATGACCCGTAGGTGTGAGTGTGAGCATGAATGATCCGCGTCGGCGCTAGGATGATCTGGCGACTTGCCTAGGATGTGGTCTACCTCTCGCATAAAGTCAGCTGGGATAGTCTCAAGCACCTCCCTAACTTCCCCAGGACAAGCAGTTACACTTAATGGATGGTTGCCTCTTACAGCATTTTGGTTTCCAATCCTTTCTGCACACACTGGTAACATGCCAAATAGTACTTTATGAATGCATCAGGCGTTGGCGGCTAACTGAGCTGGGAAAGAACCCGCAAGCATGGGTCGCCTGATCCAAAACAAACCGCACCAACTCGGGACACTCAGCATTCTGGGAAAGATGTTGCAGTCCCAACAAAGAACTGCGTGGAGCTTCAAAGTTGTTGTATAGCTCTTGAGAAGAATTCCCAGAACAGCTGGATTTCTGGACTTTTGAGGATTTTCTGCCTGCTGAGGGCTGTGATTGTTGTGGTTCTGGTGGGTTCTGGGTTTGTTGTGGGCGAGGTGAAGTACACAGACAGAAGGAGCGAGCTTCAGATGTGTGGATCTCGTATATACTGACACATCAAGCATGGACAAACACGGTAGTTACAGACAAAGAGTCACTCCGGGATGCCACTGATACCAACAACGCTAAACCGATACAAATCCCTCCAGACCGACGGTGATGAAGAAGGCAAGTTGTTGGACTTTGATATATCACCCCTCAATTTCCCGTAGGAAACGGTTCTAGGTGGCACCCTGGACGTGTGACGAATGTTAAGTGGATATTTGACAGAGTGAGTGCTCCAACAGACTATGCTAAGTAGTGCATGCACATGGAGAGTGCAGTAGCTAAGTATGATCATGTAGTGCAAGGCTTCGCCATAACTAAAGCCGACCTACACAAGTGCTGAAACGTCTGAGACGGTGCCACACCGAGCCGTCTGTGTGCCGCGTCTCATGCTATTTACAAAAGCTGCCTAAAGTGACAATCCTTCTTTCTTTTTTTTTTTCTCAGAGTGATATGGTAGAAACTGAAGCCTGGTCCCTAAAAGGAATGTGTTCCAACAGCTGACTGTGTTCACAGACGATGTCTGAAGGCAGATTTCACACCGGGTTTGATTTCCTTCCTTCTTCTAGTTCCTGCTGTTCTGCTTTCTGACTTGTTCACTGGTTCAGGGGCTTTTTTTGAGCACCTTCGTGCAGATTGCACTCCTTTTTTTTATAGCACAGGGTCAATTGCGAATTTCAGTTTCATGAATGACACATCTAAAAGGGAATGCAAGAGGAAATGATCTGATGTGGATAATGTGAATGAATGGATGGTGGGTGGGTTTGAGTTTTGTGTTGGAGCTCATTTTGGCTTAAAACAGAAAAGTCAAACCAGCCAATTAAGTGTTGATGAGCTGGTTTTGCAGGTAAGGCCCTGTTTACACAACAACGTTTAGCTGAGAAGTTTTCCCGGTGTATTGTGATAACAAAACACTTTCTTGAACACAAAGAGCTGGAAAAAAAAAGAAAAAAAGGGGAGCGCTGTAGTTTGCATGCCACGCCAGTAGGTGGCAGCCTAACTTTTCAACACCACAGATTAAGACGGACACGCTCGTCACTGCTGATCACGTAACTCCTCAGTTTGCAGGAGGAACGTTGATGAACTTATCAGAGTCTGCGACTCCCAACGAAACCCAACATTTTCTCATTCTTTTAGTTTTTTTTCTGTCCTTTTGCGGCGATAAACGCTATAATCACGTGTAAAGCGGGGTTACGCTGTCCCCGTTTTCACTTGGGTTGAATTTCGTAAAAGGTTTAGTAGAGAAAAACATTGTGATAAATATTACTCCTCCAGGAATTCAGTAGGTAGAAGTTCCTTTTACCGACACAACCGGCTAAAATTTAATAAGATGTGCAAAGTATTTGTTTGTCATGTAAACAAAACGCCAAATATCAATTTACCATTTTAAATTGAAAGCGTTGCGGTGTAAACGGACCCTTGTTCTCACCAGCACCAACAATCTGGAGCCTTACTTCCGTTTTAATGGTACTGGTTTTTGGATGTTTATCATTCAGGTGGATTTGGGTGCAAAATCAAAGTTTTCCACCTTTTTTTCACTGAGATTTCAAGCAAATCATTCCCAGATTCCGACTAACCGGCACCGTGTGTGAGCACCGTCAGTAAAGATGTGGGTTCCCACAGTCAGCTGTTATCATTTCCAAAGACTCCTCTCTCCCCATGACTTAGAAATATGTAACTACTGTAGAAGCTGGTTTAATCTAAAGCTTCTGCGCTCCCACTAAAGCTGCTGGCGCCGCTATCCTGGACACCCTAGAAGACCATGAGTACAATAGTTTACATCGGCTATGAATGAGCGATGAAGCACGAAGAGTCGGAGCGGACTTGTACGATGCAATGGGGCGATCACGTATGAATATAAACAAACTCTCCTCCCATCTTCCATCAAAATTCTCCTTTTCTGCTTTTTCTTCTGCATTCACAGCTATTCATTTGCAAATATGCAAATCTTTGGGCGAAATGTGTAAAGTGTGCGTTCAGCGTTCCTGCAGCTGATAGTGCGTGGAGAGCTGCTGTGGACAGACAGGGGGAGAGGACGGGCTGAGGGGTGGATGGGGGGGGGGCATGAATGGCACTTTGGGGGACTCGATGTGAATGAATTATTTTGGATGGCAATGTTGGGAAAATCATTTTTTCTTCCCCCGCCTACTGGCGTCTCTAAGCGCCGACGGGATCTTCTGTTTACTCTACATGGAATCTGTCCATCGGGTACGGAGTGCTGAAATCGGCCCGGCTCAAGGTCCCTGTTGTTTTTTTTCTCCAGACCGCTCGGTATCCCTGTGACTCAGAGCTATCTCATTAGCGGCGCCGCAGCCAGAGAGGAGGACCCGATAGAGTTAATGCTAATCAGAGATGTGGGACGGCGGGTAGCGGGCCTGGAGGACGACAGACAGACCCGGAGACTCTCTCAGAAAAACTCCGGAAGGTTCAGAGAGTTTTTAGAGAAGGGATTGTGAGATCTGCCAGGACTGTTATGTTAACTTTGCATTTTTAGGCTCATCATTTTTCAGTCTTTATTGGCTTTAATCTAAAAATACCACGAGGGAGATGCAATTAAACCATTATTCCATTTCGGTTTTGAGGCGCCTTGCACGCGAGACGACACCGGTCCCGTCAAGAGATCCGTAAAATTAGATCCTCTGGAGGTATTAACAGAAAATGAGGGAACAGAAACCATCAAGGGCAGATGGCGACACAACTGGTGATCAATCATCTGACTTTCATGAAGTATAAAATGATTAAACTACATCATTTACATCCAGATATTTGTGTTACGTTTTTGTTTTTACAATCGGAGAAACAGTAGCTGGGTTTACATGGACGCCTCTATTCCTATTTAAAAGCCCGATTAGAATGAAAACGCACATTTGGGATTTAAGAAAAAGCCCAATTGAATTTCCTGCGGTTGCAGAGAGGCAGTAGAAACCTTTCAGCAAACCCGTCAAAACCACAAAGGTACCGTGTGAACGGTACTGGAACGGACTATTTACTGGTTGAGTTCTATCTGAGAGTTTGTTTTTAATAAATTATGGTGGGAAAGTAAGAAATAATGAGCTCTGCAAACAAAACGGCCGAGAAAAAATGGATCGGAGCCAAGACAGCCCGAAGAGATGAAAAACCGCTGGAAAACTTTGAGGATGCCGATAAAACGGCTGAATCCGATCCAACAAAGTGGATTCAAATCACAGCGTTCAACTTTTTATGAAGAAACAAATTGGGAGGGAGTTTCTGCATTTAATGCTACTTCTGAGAATGTTGATGCTAATGTAGCATTTCTTCCGCGCAACACGGCCTCCATGGCTAATAATAGGTGATTAATGTTAGGTAACATTAGCCAAAGTTCAACCACTCTAAGGTACGGATCATTTCTTCTGCTCGCCGTTCCTTTAATTGATTCCAGGTGGACTAAACCTGCGTTATAACCGGGCTGCTGCTGATTAAAAGCATCACTGCCCTGCGGAATTAAAAATGTGGAATGTTTTGGAATGAATCCTTCTTTTAATCTAAATTCCTTTATAATCTACAATGGAAAGGACTTTTGACTTCTTCATTAGGAAATAATGACTTTGCATGAGCTAATATTTACGAAAAACTTTTATTTTCTGATACAACAGGTCATTTTTTCGTCGCTTTTGCAGATGACACACTGCTATTCTGATCAAACGTATTGGTGCTTGTAATCGCTAGATCATATTAGATCACAATTCATGTAAACAGTTGACCGGAACATCTTGAATCGGGGTGAAGGAAAAAGTCCATTAAAACCCGGCTACTGATGCATTCTAGAAGGTTAGGGAGGAAGATGAAGACCGACTGAGTCCCGGCAGAAAGGAGTCTGATTTCAGCACTCTGTAAGTGTAAGTTCTGCATCTGTGACTCAAACAATCGAGCTCCATGAAGGAATGTATGTATGTATGTTTGAATGAATGAATGAATGAAGGGTCTGAACAAAAACATAACCAACGCGTTGTCAGCCATTGCTTTGATTACATCATCAAACTTTTGTCTCTCGCAAGATCAGCATTTATAAATCTGTTACCAACCGTTTTGCTGAATCGCTGCTTCACTCACAGTCTGCTTTAATGGGGAAACACACACGCACACTCACACGCACACGCACACATGCTCTTCCTCACACATTCATGCCATCAGAAGCCTCGCCAAAGTGCTATGATCCCCATCCCTCTATGATTGTACTTCCTGTATAGGAGGGCTCTTCCTACATCCCACTGCATGTCTCAAAATCCTGGAATGACATAAATCACCCGAGCAAAAGAAAACGAGCGTCAAAACAGCGTTCGGAACGGAAACCTGACCACGAAATGAAATCAAAATCACTGGATTCATCTCAAACCATGCCTGGTTTGCATCACGTCACATGTAGCAGACAGTAGAGTTAGTGGAGATAACAGAAACAGAGTTAGTAGAGAAAGCTGCCGCTGGATTCGGAGGCCTCCTATGGCGGCGGTCTCCCGCCGAGCTCTCCCGACCGGGGAGACTCTACCCGAGGATAAAGGGCAGTTCCACGCTGGAGGTTTTTGGTATCGATTGTTCGAAGCTGCACCATAAACCCCCTTGAAGGGAAATGTTCTCACTCCTTCACCTAATGAAGGCTGGCACGGCCAACTGGCGTGCTGACTGTGCATGCTGGGAAGTGAAACCCCCCCCCACCAGCTTAAGGAACCCTGCACCCTCACCCAGCTGCACCAGTCAGCAGCAGCGAGTATTAGACTGTATGAGCCACGGGGCTTATAGGTGGTGGTGGGTGGATGGAGCAGCAGTGTCAGTAATGATCTGATTGCCAGGAGTTTTCTTTTTTCTTCTTCTTCTGCAGCCACGGAACAAAAGACGGAGGCGCTGTCGATGTTTTTGCTGTCCCGGTTTTCACCTCTTGCATCATCATTTTTTTTTTTTACATCAGAGATCTTATTGTTAGTGATATTCTTCAGGTGAGAGATTAAAGTCACTGTTTTCATCAAACATTAGGAACAGCTTTTGCAGATTATATAGGATGAAATAATCTTAATTATTAAAGCCGCTAAAAGTCGGGAGGAAGGGGCCGCAGATCCTTCGTGTGATCATGTCAGCATGAATTGGATCATTTTTCAAATTCTATACCCCCTTAGAGTTTAGTATGCGGAAGAATTGGATCGATATTGGGGAAGGTTAGTTGCAGATTCCGGCCACTAGGGGAGCTATAGCACCAAAATCGCAGTTTTGGGGCCATCATTTCTCAACCATTAGTCCGATTTAGTCTAAATTTGGTGCAAATGAATCAACCCAAGGAGATCTATCTTGTATGGATCATATTTTACTTTACTGGCTCATATTTCACTCACTAGGAGGAGCTCTTTTTACGAAAATATCGTTTTTGGACTTAACATCTTTAACCGTGGTACGATTTAGTCCAAATTTAACTCATATGAACTGACTCAAGGGCATCTAAAATGCATTTTTCATATTTTGGAGTAATTATTCATATTTCACCCCCTTGGATCTTTTTTGTTTTTGCAAAAAACACAGTCTGTCATCTGCAACTTCCCCGACACTAGGAACACTTTCTTGGCGTAGGGCCCGGTCTTTGGCATTTAAATGAGTTTTTTCTACTTATTTGCTAGCTAAATTATTTCAATTTGGCAAAAAATAATATCTTGTGTGGGGATTCATTCAGCGAGAGAAAATTAATTCACTTATTCTGCTGACTCGGTTCAATTGAATTGAATTCTGCGCAAAAAAAAAAAAAATCACCAGCCCAGAAGCCTCAGTCCTGCAACCCGGAAAAACCATCAATATATCTTAGATCCCCTCGCCAACGTTAACAGTTTGAGGACGTTATTGTTGAAACTGGAGAGGGTTAATGTATGCATGACGTCCGCTAATCGACAATCTTGTTTTAACTGTAAGCATTTATTGTAAGTTGATGAAGACACTCTAAACAAACTTTTAATGAGCCAGATGCAGGAAATCTTGATTTCCCCACTGAAGCTCATTTTAAATGTACCCTGGGGTTCATTTTCTTGTAAACAAAGTTATGTTTACTGTCAGCGAAATGTGTTTTTTGAGGACAAATACATGTAATTTTTACGACGTGATTTTTTTCCTCTTCTTCTTTTTAAATATTCCAAAAGCTGCATTGCTATCTCACAATTCATCCGACTACCGGTCCTAATCTTTCTCTCATGTGTTGAAGCACTGCTGCATCTTTTTGCATGTTAATGCCGGGGCAATAAGCCGGATAAATGTGCATCACCTCTGTGAATGAGCATGATCACAACATGAGGAAATTGCAAATCTTTTGCTCCGTAGCACAACCTGGGGTGGGATTTTTTCACAGGGTGAATGCATTTATATGCTCTCTCTCTCTCTCTCTCTCTCTCTCTCTCTGTCTGTCTGTCTCTCTCTCTCTCTTGGAATCTAGCCAAATCAACTGGGGGCTGGAATTTGGCTGAATTTGCCGCAGATTGACGTGTTTTGAAAAGGGACCTCTTGCAAATCGCTTTAATTCCATTTCACGTTTGATGAAAACAGCGGCTCCTAACCCCTCAGCTGTAATCAAAAAAATCCAACCTGGAGGTACGAAAGATGAATAACTGAGAGCTGCAGACTGTAGCGGGGAGCATGTGGCTGATTACTGGAACTGAGAACGAGATGATTTCTCACCTAAAAGGATTTGGAAACCTTTTATTTCTTTTTCTTTTCTTTTCTTTTTTTTTTACCTCCAGCTGAGAGCTAAAAAACTCCTCTACAAAACAACAGTTGCTAAATTCCTACCGTTAAAAAAGATCTGAGAGAAGAACATATAATTCCAGGAAAGGTGTTTACATGAGCTGGCGCGTGTGTGTGTGTGTGTGTGTGTGTGTGTGTGTGTGTGTTTGCAATAAAGCCTGCCATGCAGTGTTTTCTTTTCCAAGTCTGTAGTTTCATAACTATTTAGCTAAAATCTTATTAGTCTTATCTGGAGAGGAGCTGTGAGCAAAGTAACTGCAGTGTAAGTGTGTGTGTGTTTGTTGTATGTATAGTGTGAAGAGCGAGACAGAATTGTTTTTGTATTGTATTTTTTCCAAGTCTTTTTATGATTTTTTTTTTTTTTTTTGTGTTCGCTTAAAAAAAAAAAAAAAAAAAAAAAAAAAAAAAAAAAAAAAAAAAAGCACAGATAACGTTGAAAGGAAGTTAGTGCAGTCAATGGTTACAAAACAGGCAGATTCGACCTGGCTGGTGTGGCGGCGTCTGATCAGCACCGCCACGCAGAGTTCAGTTGGCGTCATAAGTCCCATGTGAATAACCAGGAAGCGGCTCCTCGGCCTCCCTTCCTGCCAGCGAGACGATTTCTGAGGGTCTGGGAGAACGCTCCGGGATGACTTTCAGAATCAACAAAAACAAACTCCAGTCTTCAGCAAGTCTCTCCACCTGACTCTGGTAGACCGCCAGACCCCAGAGGGTTTTGTTTTGCGGATGAAGTGAATCTCAGGGCAGGTAGGTCTGCTGTAGCGATCCAAAATAATACAAATCCCTTGGCTGAGAGCTGTGTTGTTTTCTTGGTCCGCTCCACATGGGGATTAGAAGACCAACCCGCTCCAACCTCTCATCCCACACATTCTCTTAAAGTCAAGTTCGAATTCCCATTCTTTTTTTCTTTTTTTATCTCCACAATTCAGTGTACAATTTAAGACATTTCTCTCCAAGGGAGAGAGAGAGAGAGAGAAAGAGAAAAAAACAAAACAAAAAAAAAAACAAAGTGTCTGTTCTTCGCAATAACAACAATAAGAATCATCGTCTCCTACGTAGAAAAAAAGGGAAGAAAGTGTCGCTGCGCATTTCTGTCAGGTGGCCCGCGGAGGCGGCGGGCGTCTCAGTGTGTAGGTGAGAGATGGAAACATCTACTTGAGGAGAGCCGGAGAGCTGCGGCAGCACCTCGCTGACTGAGGGGTCCCACGGGTGCACCGAGACACCCAGTGTCCGATCCCTGGGTTGGATTGTCAGCTATGCAGAGAGTCACTGTGTGCAGTCTCTCTCCTGCAGATTCTGTTGTTTTCTTCACATAGATGGCTGAAGCAGACTGCGGCAGGTGATGGTTTTTATCGTGTTCCGTATATGAGAGTCACTAAAAACACACAGGAAAAAAAGAAAAGAAAGAAGAGTCCAGTATTTGAGTCTAAAAGCCGGTAAAACACTAACAACTGATTATATGGATATTCAAAGTTTCCCACTGAACTATCTGCACCCAAAAGTGACTCCGTGTGTCACGAAGACGCGGAGTGAAGAGAATGAAAAAAAACGGCAGTAAAACGGTTCATCAAGCAAGGTAAGAATATGTCGGTTTGGCAGTGTCCGAGGCCCCGGGGCCCAGGAGAGCCGCCGAGGTTCACCGGGATGATGCCTTCAAAAAACAGATGTGTGGTGTGTTCACTATTGCAAGAGTGTGAAAGTGTAATTTTAAAGAAAACAACAATCTAGCTACTCCTCGTTTTTCCTCCGGTCCCCATCTGCAATGAGAGGGCTGGATGCGCTGCCCTGCAGGCGTCATGGCCGCCGACTGCTTCATAGACGGGGCGGACGAGGAGGGCAGTAGGTAGCTCGACTGCCTAATCCTCTCTCTTCCTATCCTTCCTCCTCCTCCTCCTCCTCCTCCTCCTCCTCTTCCCTCTCCTGCTCCTTCTCTTCTCGCCCTCAGATGTGCCTCTTCATGTGCAGAGCCAGGTGGTCCGATCGAGAGAAACACCTGCAGAGAGAAACAGAGAAAAAAGAGTCAGAAATATCTCAACTATGCAGGAAATAGACTTGAAATATTCAGGAACAGAGAAATATAGCAGAAAACATCCATAAACGTATGGACTATTAACTATTTAGAGGCCATATTATTGTAGATTTGCACAAAACCAACATATTCAGTTAAGTTCTGCAGATCAATGCCACTGGCTCTGTTTTAGCGGGAATGGGCCACATTCCCAGGACCCCTGAAATACCCAGCAGCTCTGTGTGTTTCTGGGTAACCCCCTATAATCTCAGGCCCCTCAAACATCCCACCGGCAGTGTGTATTTGCTGGAACAGCTCCATACGTGCATTTCTTTACACTGCAACTCTGCGTATGTTAAAATCCCGCCCAGATCCGCTGCAGCATCCAGCATCTCGGATTCTGGTTTGGTGTTTAAGAGAATATGAAGGCGTTACTTTGAAAACAGGAACTTTTAATCATATTCTAGTCCCTACATGTCGTGCACCTGCCTTTACATCCGTATCTTCGTTTCAACAGCTGCTTGCAAAGCATGCAAATACTTTGAAAAGGTGTTACATGGATCACATCCGGTTGATGTGGTTGATCTGTTATGCACAATAGTGTGAGTCGCCCTAAATGACCCAGCTGACACAGGAAGTCAACGTTACGACTCTAACGCCTCACTGATGTTAGGTTTGTAGCTGTTGATGTCAAAAAATCAAAGTTGGTTCAACATAACGATGAGAAAGATGCTGAATATTGTTAAATTGAAATGAAAAACTATGAAAAAAAGTTTCTATTTTTTCGGGGTATTTCTTCATTTAATATCTTAGATAATCTATTTTAACCGTAAAATGACTGATAGTTGGGTCTAGCATGTTTTTTCATCGGAAATCGAGCTTATAAAATGATTTCATGATGAAACTTTGTATTTCATGGAAGATAATCAATTTTAATTCGATTAGCTCAAGGATTTTGGAAAAGCAAGACAAATAAATGAATAAATAAATAAATAAATCCAATGGCCCTGGATAATTCTCATGCAGGCTAAGGGAAAAACATTTCTTTACTTAACGTTCTGACTTAAAAAAGTCAACCTATTACAATTTACCGTGTAGCCAATGTCTCATATCTACTAAACATTCAACAATAACCCATCACTATAACATATGGATGCTAACCACATCCTCTCGTCTAGCTCTTTCATGCCACTGTTTCCAGCCCACTCCACCTCCCCCCCTCCACCCAGTCTGCAGATGATCCATCTGCATCATCATTCATCAGAGTCATCAGCCACCACCATACCAAAGACTTTCTGACAGACTAATTATCACAGATCATCTGTTGTGGTCAACATTAAGTCTTTCTTTCATTCTCCGGCTCTCCTGATTGAAGTTCCAACAGATATGTCCTTATAAGGGAGTTTATATATGGCTGCCACAGATGCTATTGGAAGAACTAACAGGAAGAATATGACTTCAACATGAAGTCAGAGCGAGAGGCAGGAGGGAAAGAGATTTTCAACCATTCCATTATGTATGAGGAGTGAATTTTTGCCGTCTTACTTCAGACTGGCACTCCAGCGAGTCCCAGAAAAGAATTCCAGCCCGACGATTTCCTAAATACGACTCAAACACGGCCATAAATCACAGCCAGACCTTCACGGCTCTGCGGTCAATCCCGAGCTCCGAGTGGAATAGCATTGTTATTAGATATGCATCATGAACGTGGGCAGTAATGCACACAGGCTGGAAGTACCCTCCTATACCGGGTCGTTTAACCCGACAGCGGCAGCACCTGTTGTGAGAGAGAGTTTAAAGCCGGCTCCGCTGATATATATTATAGGGATTGCAATGTCACGAGTATTTTAATTTCATTACACTATTGTTGGGACAATAAAGCTGAGCATCCGTAATAAAACGAACCACAAATTATATGACTAAAGGAGAGGCGAGGCAAAATGTGGGGGATAATAAAATGAGGAATTAAAAATTCAATTTGCCACAGGCTTTATTCATTATTAATTAGTCAAAGCCAAACTGTGTGTGTGCGTCTGTGTGTGTGCGTCTGTGTGTGTGCGTCGGCGCTGCTGCTGCTGTACGCAGATACAGGATTCAGTCCTCGTATCCTGCAGGAGACCTCGTTCACGATGGTGATGATGGTGATGATGGTGGTGCAGCCACATATTGACCCTGGAAAACTGCAACACAACCAGGTGGAGTTTTTCAATTTGAGCATTTTCCAACTAAAAGCCAATCAGCTTGAAGCAGAACTCTGACCAGTCACTTCTAGATAATTAGGATTAAAGTAGAAATCTGGAGGCAAAGCACGCAGATGTCAGAAAAGTCAATGTTGTGCAGATGTAGAAAGACCAAAAACTTCTCCCGTTGGTGAATCTGAGCCTGGACACTTGAAAATCGCCTACGTTAAAACGGGCCTTAAAGAGTAAGAAATAAGACAATTGAAGAAACCAATTATGTAGTGCACCCCTTTAGGGACCTTACAAATAATGTTTGAAACTTGTATGAATTGTGTCCAGCAGTTTTTGAGGAGGTGAGGATCGACCACAACCTCCATTATAAGTAAATGTAAGCAAAATGTCACGAAAATCGCTTTTAAACAGGCCTAAAAGCATAAAAATGAGAAAATTTAAGAAATAAATATGTAGATGCCCACCTATAGGGGCCTTACAATGCATGTGTGAAATTTCTCTGAATTATGTCCAGTAGTTTTTGAGGAATTGTTGAGACACAAACATCTCTTTGGAATTTGAATTGGCCTAAAATGCAAAAATAAGCAAACTGAAGAAGCCAATGTGAGATTCACATCTTTAGAGCCTCTACAAAGTATGTGTGGGAATGAGTTGAATTGTGACAGTTTTTGCGGGGATGGGGATAGATCAAAGCCTCAGACTTTGAACTAAATGACATGAAAACCTCAGAAGTTCAAATGTGCCTTAAAATCAAAAAAGGGAAGTTGAAGAAACCAGAGAACCACTTTACAATAAAACTTCTCTTATCAAGGCTTTTATAAATATAGTTTACTCATTACATTCTAAAGACTTTACAAATCATTAATAAGCTGCTATAACTCATTAGACATAAAGGGTATCAGGGACCTGATGCTTGCCAAATAGTGAGCACACTTACCTGTACAGACAACTTGATATTGCCAAATAGTGACCCACATTGATAAAGTGAAAGCTTTGTTATAAGCTGTTTATAAAAAACATAACTAATGCCTAGATAAGTATTTACTACCTAATTTATAACCCAATTATAAATGAATAAATGAATGGGAAGGATGGACTAATTATGATCGCTTTGGCTTGAGAATAAAAATAACCTACTAAAAAAAGTGTGAATACTGTGGTTCAGTCATATGAATCTCTACTGTTAATGACATCACCGGTCTAAACGATGATGTCATAGATGAGTTTTGAGAGTGGTATCTATGGTGTCTGGCTAACAGTTGGACTCTGCGGTTCTGTGTTTCCCTCAACCCTTTAGTTGACCATGTGGTGCCTAATGTACACCTTCACCAATCTGTGTGTGTGTGTGTGTGTGTGAGTGGGTGTGTGTGTTTCTGGACAGATGGCCATGCCAGTTACTGTGTCACTGCTGGGGTGCAGAGCAGCCCTACCAGCTGGTAACACGCCTCCTACCCATTCTCCTCCTCTGAACTTCACCTTCTTCTCCTCACTTACTTCTGTCCCCCTCCTAATCACTCCTTCTTCCAGCTCTGAGGAAACATCAGGGGGTCCCTGCTTGATTAGGCCGGATTAACAGCAGACTGCTTGGTGTGTGTGCGAGAGAGAGTTCCCCCAGGAGAAACTGTGTCAGATTAAACATTCTGTCTAATGTTAACCTCTCCAAACAGCCACTTTTGGCCATTCTCATGGTAATATTCGGTGGTCTCGCCCCACCACAGATGTGAGCGTGGGTCCCCACCCAAGACGGAGGTGGGCTACGTTAAGCACATTTCCAACCATCTTGTGGTCTGAGCTTCAAAAAGCCCAAAAGAGAAACTGTAGAGGGAACGTGAAAACGCGATCAAAGGTGTTTTCAGAAAGGAAGTGGTTGCCGGAACAACGCTGGTTTTTCAGTACCTAGAATACGGATACCAGTACCTCATTTTACACAGCCCGTTCTACGCCGGATCGTGAACTTTGATTCCAGGCATCCATTCTGTATAAATATAATTTAGTCTCCCAGAACTGGATTATGGGTCGGGATATTAATAATGGCAATCTATCAAAAGTTCAATCAGGGAGACTATCCTCTTGTACACTCAGGGAACAGTTACTGTTTATGCCACCAGACCTGCTGCACATCCTTCCAATCTCGATCCCTTTGCTTCCACAACCGGTACAAGTCCTTATCTCTAGGGGTTCTGTAAGGTTAAAAAGAGACCCTCTGCCCCCACCACTCACTCAAGTTGAGGAATTTCAGTCCGGACTAAAGGGAACCACCAACCAGTGGACTGACATCGCAAAACTCTCCTCTGCTGCTAGCATAAACAACAGAATTGTTGCCCCCTGTGTGTTTTGTTTATTTCATCCTCTTGTAAGTTGAAATCCTTCCGTATATTTTTTTATACCCCTGGTTTACGTCTTAGAGTTTTAGTTGCAGATTTTCAGACTTTGTGGAGTGAATCAGGAGGATATGTCATGCCCACCTAAGCCTGGAAGAGCTCCAACTTTCAGTGGCCAAATCTTCAATGCGGGAATAAACAGAACCTTTACCTCAGAAGCTCAACTCAAAATAACTCCTCCCTCTGAAAAGGCTCTATGCAGATTGTGAAGAAGGCAGACTCTCAGCAATATCTGTGTCACTGTGTCCAACTGTGTGTTAATATGACTTTCCATTTAAATGACTTGTGTGTGTGTGTGTGAGAGTGTGTGTGTGTGTGTGTGAGTGTGTGTCGGTTCAAAAAGGAAGCTAATTCAGTCCCAACTCTCAGAAAGGATTAAAAGCTTCCAGCAGGTTTCTGGAGGGTTTTATGTCTAAAACCCAAACCAGAGGGAACCCACAACAACCAATTACACTGTCTCTAGGGCAAATGTGTGTGTGTGTGTGTGTGTGTGTGAGTTGCTCATCAGAAATGTAGTGCAAGCACACACACACACACACACAGAACAGTGTGTATTTTAAAGTTGAGCAGGCATCTGCTGCCACTCAATTAGCTGTGACCAGTTTGCCAATACCCAGAATCCCTTTAACTGAACACACACAAACACCCACCCACACACACACACACACACACACACACTCTACCTTGGAAACCAAACACCGTACAGACATGATGTAAATAGCAGTAAACTAGAAGGTGCTGGTATGACCATCCAGTCATCTCTCTGATTCCTGAGCTGTGGCGACACGAAATGACGTTGCATTTGGCTCAATGACAAAATAAGAAAAAAAAATTTGTGCTTTTGTGGCCGTAACAAATCTGGAACAGCTAGACGCTCGCCATCTGAATGATGCGAAAGGGTTATGGATAAATCAATACCAGGTTGAAAGACCTTCTGCATTGAAGTTATTTTTACCTGTCAAAGGAGATTCTTTCCTGATAACAATACTTCTGCTCAAGTAAGTCAGTGACTAGTGTAAACCGGGCTACCGCTACAGACAGGAAGACTATCCCCTTGCACACTCGGGGGCACAGTTACTGGTCGTAGCACTCTTGTCATTCAGGACCGGTCGTGAATGGTCTTCCATGCTAATGTCACACTTCCCTACATTCCAAATCTCTGGCTAGTCATCACAAATTCATCAACTTCATCATTCAGCCGTCTCAGTAGAGACATCGGCCGCCACCACCACCAGTATCCAGAGGCACGGGGGATATACTGTGTTTTGATGCTCCTAAGTTCTCTCAAAACAGGAACGAATTAACCAATGATAGAGAGAAGGAACAACACAAGTTTTGGCTAAAAATAGCTAGTAGCTAGCATGCTATTGCTGACATATTAGACCAACGCTCTCGACCGAGGATTAGAAAGCCGAATCATCCCAACCATTTCCTCATCCATTACCCGACTGATAGTTGCAGAAGCTTCAGTCATTTTGAGAATCTTTACGAAATCCTGTAGTTTTGCGATGCTGCATTAATTGCGACTATTGTCTTTTGTGCAGGCTCAAGATCTGGGATAATATGCTTACTGCTAGCAGTGAGTCAGCATGAGCATCACCAGGACCCTGACCCAGCAGCAGCTAAATGCAGTCCCACACTCATTTTCTGCTCTTTATTAATACTATTGACATTTTTGGTTTGCGTTATGGATTTCATGACTGTGATGGGAGAATAAAAGCATCGATTGCAGCTGTACTCTTAATAAAACCGATGCGTTGCTGGGAAGTGCAGGTCAAACCCGGGTCCAGCACACGCTCGGCGCGTCAATAAAGGCCTGTGTGTTCTTCATTACGGCGTGTTTACCTGTCGCAGTGGTTGCACTTGAATGGCTTCGCTCCAGTGTGTTTGCGGTAGTGTCGCGTCAACTCGTCACTGCGGGCAAAACGCCATTCACAGCCTTCCCATGAGCACTTATAGGGCTTCTCACCTGTAAGGGGAAACACAGGGAGGGGAGGGGGGGAAGGGAGGATGTCACAGTTTATTAGAATTTCTCCATCTAATTTCACACGTCTAAACTACAGCTGTTCACTAATATGCAGGTTACAACCCCTGGCTTCTACAAACCCAGACACACACACACACACACGCACACACGCACGCACACACACACGCACACACACACGCACAGCCGAGGGGCCAGGCAGACAGACCAGTTAAACACAACAGCCATTTCAATGAGCCAATACACTCAATTAACCGTAAATTAAGTCTTTCAGCTCTGCGGCATGTTAATTTATAATCCCAAATTCACCCTGAAATGAATCTCGTTTGCTTCCCTCTATCCCCATACCGCCGCCCCCCCACCCTGCCTGTACACACGCGCACGCACACACGTACGCTCGCACACGTCTACACACCCTGAGGTGGTGGGATCTGAAATGTAAATGAAGTTTCATCCCCCACTTCACCAGATGGGAGAAGAGATGGTCTATTGTTCTCAGCCTGTAGTTATCTCTCCGTGATAGAAAGCCTCCCAGCTGTGTGTGTGTGTGTGTGTGTGTGCATGTGTGTGTGTGTGTGTGTGTGTGTGTGTGTGTGTAGACTGGGGATGTCTGACTGTGTAAATGCTGCTGTGAAAGTGTGTTTCTCTCTGTGGAGAAGTGTGAAAGTGGAGTCAGGAGATAAATCACTCTTCCACCACGATCACCCCCCCCAACAAAAAACGAACAAAAAGATTAGTTATTGTAATATTGATCATAAAAACAACAAATACTTAGGAAAAGAAACCCTCTTTAATCAGCTAATTGATGTTTAGCCTAGAACCTACTCCAGCTAATATCTTAGAATTCAGACACTTTTTATTCTCTATCAAGCAATTGGATTTTATCTATAACCCAATAAAAGAATGTTTTTCATGCATGATGTCCCATCTGTGCCTCTGCTCGCCGTTTCAAACGTGGCGTTTGTCCTTCAGATCAAACCTCTGCTGCTCACACCCTTTCACGGGAAACCGGTTTATTTTGGGCTGATCACTTTTTTCTTCATAGCCTAAAGGAAGCGGCGGCGGTGGCGGCGGCGGCGGTTCTGGGTTAGAGAAAAAGAAGCTGTGTCGGTGTCTGCCGGGTAAAATATATATATACACTGATAGCTAGCCATAACATTATGACCGCTGATGGGTGAAGTCTTACAAATGTTGATCATTTTGGCAATCGGGCCGTATATTCAGCTTTTTGGAGGGACCATAAGAAAGTCAATAAAAACTGAGAGGGTTATTTTAATCCTGATGGACCGCTACAGGCTTTTTTAAATAATTGTTCTCGTCACATGGGCTCAAAGCTGGTTGTAGCTCTGGAGCGAAGAGCAGTTTCCCACTCGTTGGAATATTGCTATTGTCCTTAAGGAAGATGCTGAACCCCAGTTTGAAAGCAGAGCGCCTCATCGGGTCGAATCCTCCATGTTGTCCTGTATCGGGACTTTACGTGACAATAAAGAGTATTTATTATTATATAATTGGGTTATTTCACGTTGCTGTTAAGGTCAGTGGAGTCTGAAGGACAAGCAAAACCAGCTGGTCCCACATTGTTTTTGTTGTTCTCCTGTTTGTGAAATCCCAACAGCCATGAAGGATGAGGGGCTGTGACATCACCGTTTTCAAAGAGTGACGTTTTGCTAGTTTACACAGAGATGGATGGGGTGGCATTTTCAAAAGATTACACTCTGGGACAAAACGAAACATACGTTTACCGTTATATGTGGAATATGTTGCCGTGTAAAGACAAATGCGTCCTTGAATGCGATCTTCGTAAGAAACCGGACTTTTGTTTCTGGATTCCCATTAGCTTCACGTCAGAGAATAAAGAGGGAGTTTTTTTTTAAACACATTTCAAAAACCAATCACAGCGCTGTGAAATTATTTAATTTTAAAACTTTATAATACATATCCCAGCTAACTGCGAACTGCCAGTGTGAGTGTGTGCGTATGTGTGTGTGTGTGTGTGTGTGTGTGGGTGACCTGGTGGGCGACGACTATAATTGAGGTCTTAATGACTCCTAATGGGGAAAATACAGCGGCTTACAGTCCCGTAAGCCAGATGTCCCAGCAGCCTCTCTGTTCCCGTCACCGCACACACATAGACTAAAACGCTCACCACTTCCAAACAAAGTAGAACTAACGTAAAATAAACTCAAGCATTTCACAATATGGCGGAAAATGGAGGAAAAGGAAAAAACTCAAAATGAAGGCGGAGCCAACAAACTCAGGCAGAAAAATAAATGTTAAAAAAGTATAATCTGATTACGTAGCTCTCCACTGCCATTCGTATTTTGTCAAATTTATTCAGGTCTGGCGTTTCGCTCACCGACGGCTGGAAAAAACCCAAAACCAACGACTTCAGTCGCTGCCAGAACAATTAAACTTTAAAAACACTGAGAGAGACATTAACTGTTCCCTTCAAACTGCTAAAATAGATTTTGTGATTGGAGTGAAGTGGAAACGCTGTGGAAAAACATGGAATTTTAACTATAAAATGAAACTTAAAGGCAGAAAAGAATGAACAGGGACTGAAAAGACTATGATGGAGTTAGAGCTCCAACTTAAGACGTTTATGACAGTTTATTTATTTTTTGATCCTTGAAGATGAACGTGAATGGAGACATTTATGCAGGCGGCGTGTTGCTATTTTAAATTAGCTTCATGAAACTTCTCCATCAGGTACCAACAGGTGCGGCGGATACGAGTCGTTTTCTTCACCTTAAGTCGCCATCTTGGATCCTCGTCCTAAAATAACACCAGAGGGGCTCTGAGAGCAGGTGATGCAAAGACGGGTAAAAGATGACGTGCTGCAGGAAGATCCAACCTTTATCCCTCCACGATCTCTCAGTCTCTTTGATTGGACTTTCTTCTTTTATGCACCAGCAACCTGATTATAAGTTGACCCAACTTAAGAGTTTGCCGTACGTATTTATCTAATTTTTACCGAAACAGTAGAGCTCATAATGACTTTTTTTTAAACAAGATTAGGCTTTTCGGACCGTTTTTTTTGTCAATTCTGCATAAAGTTCTTGATGGAAAGGCGGAGCATGAAAGAATTCATCAATTCAATGTTGAGCTTGATCCAGAAAAAATGTTCTGGAGCCGTTGGTTTCTTTCGCTTCCTTTGCCATTTTGATTTAATTATGAATAAACTGCTGGATGGATTGTCATGAAGGTGGGAGGAAGAGCTGGGAAAGCGGGAAACACTGGAGAAGATCCGGTTAAAGAGGTCACACACGTCTTGTCGGAATTTAGATTGGTGTTTAATTTGCGATTTTTCAACAAACGGAGCGGCGTTGCACCTTCACTTCCTGTTTGGTTTTGAGCTACTGGTTTGACGTACAAACTAAGAGCGTTTTCAGACATTTCTGTCTGTATGAGGTGGAAACAGGCCTTTCATCGAGCAGAAGGTCTCAGATCCCTCAGGATGAGCTTGAAGAAGGAGAAAGAACTCAAGCAGCGCTGCAGACATCACACCTGACTTGAAACTTGATTCAGTGTTATAAAAACCTCTACTGCAGTTGAAGTAATACTGATAATAAAAAACACAACACTTGGTTTTCCTAGTTTTCTCTTTTTTTTTTAAAGAGATTTCAAATACACATATTTACCTGAGATCATAAAAGGACAATATTAACGCATGTAAGGACCCAACATCTTCTGTTACAGCTTAGAAAACACACATTCTGTCACAGATTACTCCTAGAACCAACAATAAATCTGCAGCTCTGATGTCTGTAGGTGTGAATCCTCCCACTCCCTCCGCTCCACCACTGAATGCAGGACAAATATTTTCAACATACAATAGGAAACCACTTGGCAGCTTATCCTGTTGGAGAAATGTTACACTCTCAAAGTGCATGTATGCGTTTGAGTGTGTGTGTGTGTGTGTGTGTGTGTGTGTGTGTGTGTTATGGGGTATGAGTGGGGGCCACAGGTGCCAGACAGGCGGCCGTTTCACACCCGTCTTCTATAATTGGCCAGAGCACCCCATCATCCTTCAATAGGACCCCCCTCAAACACACACACACATATACAAACACACACACACACACATACACACACACACACACACAATGTTGGTGGAATGAAGCAAGGCCGACTCGTGTCTGACACCACAGCAACCATGACGCCAGCCAATTATAGCACCGCAAGGCAAGGCTGCGTGATAAAGTCACCTAGCAACTGAGGGAGAGAGAGAGAGAGAGGAGAGAAAGATTGAGAGAAGGCGAGAGAGAGAGTGAGAGAGAGAGAGATTAACAGGCATGGACAATCAACCAGCCTCCATCCAATTATGGAAGAGTGTGATGCAGTTGCTTGGCAACCCAAACTGAATGAGAAAGTGGAGGAGAGAGAGAGAGAGAGAGAGAGAGAGGGAGGGGGAGGGAGAGGGGTGGGTTTCAGTGGGTGTTTGGGGGTGTAGAGGTACAGAACATGAGTGGAGGGCTGGGGTTACAGGAGGGTTTTTCCTAAATCTACACAAGGCTGTGGAGGTAGCTACTGAGGGTGGGGGTGGGGGTGGAGATGGGAAAGGGGTGGAGGCACTGGGAGTCAGAGACGAGCTGGAGAGACCATATAGTTACGACAGATCATGTAGTAATATTTTAAATCACGGTTTGTTATTATTGCTTTATAAGCAACTCTTGACTTGATCATTTGTACAATGTGCTTCAATTTCATAAAACCTGTTTTTTGTTGTGTTGGTGAAAACAGAATTAAACCGGATTAGTGGGTACTGAAGGCATCAGTCATGACTTTGAAGCTGTAAAAATATAAGGTGTAAAGTGTTGAACATGGAGATTTGTGTCTTCACTTCCTGTTGCTAGAAGGTGGACTTCTCTGAAAGCTCTGAATGGTTCTGGACCGGCCTACATTTCAGGTTCTCTGTCGTTTCATAATCCTTCACCAACTCTTAGATCCTCTAATGCTGCATTTTTAAATCCACTACATCATAGACAGGAAAACAGGCAGGGCAGCGTTTTTTCAACCCTCGCCCCAAAGCTACGGAACCAAAGTCCTACGGAACCAAAGTCCGTCCAGCAGCGTCTCTTTAACTTGTTCTATTGACTGGAGCTTTTTCCTAAAAGCTTTGTCCTACTGATTCTTGGTTTTAACTTCTTCTACATGATTGTTTTCTGTGTTTTTACAGTGTGGTTTTATTGTTTTATGTTTTAACGTGTCACTTCTTTTTCTTTAAGCGACATCCTTTCTGTGAAAAGTTCTCTAGAAATACAGTTTATTATAATAATAATAATAATAGTACATTTAATTTATTTCGTTATTATTATCTTAAATTACACTACAGGTACAAGATACGCACATCTCACCTTATCTTATCTTTACCTTATCTTCTCTTTTACCTTATCTTATCTTTTATCTTATCTCATCTTTTACCTTATCTCATCTTTTACCTTATCTCATCTGTTACCTTATCTCATCTGTTACCTTATCTCATCTTTTACCTTATCTCATCTGTTACCTTATCTCATCTTTTACCTTATCTCATCTGTTACCTTATCTCATCTTTTACCTTATCTTTGCCTTATCTCATCTGTTACCTTATCTCATCTTTTACCTTATCTCATCTTTTACCTTATCTCATGTGTTACCTTATCTTATCTCATCTGATACCTTATCTCATATTTTACCTTATCTTATCTCATCTTTTACCTTATCTCATCTGTTACCTTATCTCATCTTTTACCTTATCTTTGCCTTATCTCATCTTTTACCTTATCTCATCTTTTACCTTATCTCATCTGTTACCTTATCTCATCTTTTACCTTATCTCCTCTGTTACCTTATCTCATCTGTTACCTTATCTCATCTGTTACCTTATCTCATCTTTTACCTTATCTCATGTGTTACCTTATCTTATCTCATCTGATACCTTATCTCATATTTTACCTTATCTTATCTCATCTTTTACCTTATCTCATCTGTTACCTTATCTCATCTTTTACCTTATCTCATCTTTTACCTTATCTCATCTTTTACCTTATCTTATCTCATCTTTTATCTTATCTCATCTTTTACTTAATCTCATCTGTTACCTTATCTCATCTGTTACCTTATCTCATCTTTTACCTTATCTCATCTGTTACCTTATCTCATCTTTTACCTTATCTCGTCTTTTACCTTATCTCATCTTTTACCTTATCTCATCTTTTACCTTATCTCATCTTTGACCTTATCTCATCTGTTACCTTATCTCATCTTTGACCTTATCTCATCT